>BSBK01009842.1:0-37864 GCA_027943335.1 Chamaecyparis obtusa
TAATGTCAGAGACGAAAGCGAGGATGAAGCCGAAGAAGAATATCAAGAAGGAGAAGTTGAAATTGTGAACCATGAGGAAGAAAGATGTTTTCGAGCGATTTCCAAGATTGGGAAAAGACCTAAGATTGAGGTTCCTACATTTTCTGGAAATCTTAACCCAGAGGAATTGATCGACTGGATCAATGAATGTGAGGAATATTTTGAGTATGAAGATGTTGAGGATCCTGATAGGGTCAAATTTGTGAAGGCCAGACTGAAAGGTCATGCGAAGATCTGGTGGCAAGAAATTCAATTGGAGTGAAATAGAAGAGGGAAAGATAAAATCACAAGATGGGATTGGATGGTGGATAAATTGAAGCGACAGTTCATTCCTGTTGATTATGAGCTTGATCTACTAAAGAAAATGCAAAGTTTGAAGCAAGCAGGAAGATCTGTTCAGGAGTATACAGAGGAGTTCTATCGACTTCTCATCAGAACAGGCCATGCAGAAGCTGATAAGGAGAAAGTTGCCCGATACCTTAATGGGTTAAGGCCAAGCATTCAAGAGGAGCTGAATCTGGTTCGAATGAACAGTATTGAGGAGGCATACCAGTTTGCCCTAAAAGTAGAGGAAAAGCTGAACAAGAAGTTTGAGAGCAGACAAAACGGAAGAGGTCACGGTGGACGATCTGGTGGACGGTCGATATGGTGGCCGAAATGAAGATCCGAAAAAGAAGGATGAGGCTAGTAGCAGTCAGAATCAGCGAGGAAATAATTCCAATCGCTTCCAGGATCAAAATAATAGAGATCAAAGAGGAAGAGGAAGAGGACAAGGATCTGGAAGAGGTGGCTTCCATGGAACATGTTTTCACTGTGGAGAAGAAGGTCATAGGGCATTTGAATGTCCTCAACGCCAAGGCAGAACAGACAGGAGAAATCAAGGCCAGGCCAGAATTGCACATGTAGATGAAGATGCCAGATCATCAAATTCTGAAGATGCTGAAAGAGGAGAAACGTTGATTAACAGAAGAGTCCTGTTGAGTGGTGAGAATGAACCTGAGAAAAGGAGGAGTTTGTTTCGCACCAGGTGCAAGTGTGAAGGTAAATGTTGTGATGTGATTATCAATAGTGGAAGCACTGACAATTTGGTGTCAGAAGAGATGGTGACAAAGTTGAAGCTCAAGAGATAGAACACCCACATCCATATCGGATTGCCTGGGTACAGGATGACCACAAGGTCATGGTCAATGAACAATGCCTGGTGAAGTTCAAGATTGGCGGATACCAAGATGAGGTATTGTGTGATATCATATTTATGGATGCATGTCATATGTTGTTGGGTAGACCATGGCAGTTTGACAGATGTGCTGTACATGATGGCCGTGCGAATACCTATTCCCTGACAAAGGATGGAGTGCGACATAAGCTAAAACCATTGAAGGAGACTGAAGAAAAGGTATGTGGTAATGCAAGGATAACTTTTGTTGATGGAAGAAATTTCCTAGATGGTATAAGGCATGAGCATGTATGTTTTGCTTTAATTCCAAAAGCTGGTAAGAGGAAGTAGAAGATGTTCCTGTAGAAGTTGTAGATTTGTTGAATGAGTTTCAGGATATTGTATCCGATAACGTGCCTGATGGATTACCACCAGTCAGGAAGATCAGTCATCAAATGGATTTGATCCTAGGAGCGAGTTTGCCGAATAAGGCAGCACACAAAATGACACCTGCAGAAAGTGAGGAGTTGAACAGACAAGTACATGAACTGCTACAGAAAGGATTGATCCGTGAAAGTCTGAGTCCCTGTGCTGTACTAGTGGTATTAGCACCAAAGAAGAATGGAGAGTGGAGGATGTGTACAGATTCTAGGGCAATAAACAAGATCACAATCAAGTACAGGTTTCCATTGCCACGAATGGATGATATTATGGACTGTTTGAGTGGAGCTGTGTATTTTTCAAAGATAGATCTGAAAAGTGGATATCATCAGATTCGGATCAGAGAAGGAGATGAATGGAAGACTGCCTTCAAGACAAAGGAAGGACTGTATGAGTGGTTAGTCATGCCTTTTGGGCTAACCAATGCACCGAGCACTTTCATGCGGCTCATGAACGAGGTTCTGAAAGAATTTCTAGGTAAGTTTGTCATTGTTTACCTAGATGATATTCTGATCTTTAGTAAGACATTGGAGGAGCATATGATGCATATTCGTATGGTATTTGAGAAGCTGAGAGAAGAGAAATTGTTGATTAATTTGAGGAAGTGCAGTTTTGTGAAGAAAGAGTTGGTGTATTTGGGGTTTGTAGTTTCAGGAGAAGGTCTAAAAATGGACCCAGAGAAGGTACAGGCTATCCTTGAATGGCCTACTCCAAGGAATGCTACTGAGGTAAGATCTTTTCATGGTCTAGCTAGCTTTTACAGAAAGTTTATCAGAAATTTTAGCAGTATTTGTGGACCCTTGACTGAAACAATGAGAGGGGATAGAAAAGAGTTTAAGTGGACTAATGGGGCAGAAAAGAGTTTTCAATTGTTGAAACAAAAAGTTACAGAACAACCTGTTTTAGCACTTCCAGATTTTAATAAGGTGTTTCAAGTAGATTGTGATGCTAGTGGTATTGCAATAGGAGCTGTTATGAGCCAAGAAGGTAAACCTATTGCTTATTTCAGTGAGAAGTTGAATGATGCCAAGAGAAAATATTCTGTTTATGATCAGGAATTTTATGCTATAGTTCAAGCATTAAAGAAGTGGAGACACTATTTGCTTCCTAAGGAGCTTGTTTTGTATACTGATCATCAAGCTTTGCAATATTTGAATAGTCAAGGAAAGTTGAATCAAAGGCATTTGAAATGGGTTGAATTTTTGCAGAGTTATACATTTGTTTTGAAACATAGGAGTGGAAAGTCTAATAGGGTTGCAGATGCTCTTAGCAGAAGGCAACTATTGCTGACAGAAATGCAGATTGAAGTGGTTGGGTTCAAGGAGCTCAAGAATTTGTATCCAGAGGATCCTAATTTTGGTGAAGCTTGGAAAGCTTGTAAAGAACCTGTTACTCTAGACAGGACGAAATGGTTGGATTTCATCATCCAGGATGATATGCTATTCAGAGGGAGTCAGTTGTGCATTCCACGAAGTTCTATGAGGGAGAATCTCATCAAGGAGAAGCATAGTGGAGGATTGGCTGGACACTTTGGTCGTGATAAAACCCTTGCTTTGGTTGGTGAGAATTATTATTGGCCACAATTGCAGCAAGATGTGAAGAAGTTTGTACAGAGTTGCAGAGTATGTCAGATGGCGAAAGGAGTGAAGCAGAATACAGGGTTGTATCAGCCATTACCTATACCAGAGAAGCCTTGGGAGGATATCAGTATGGACTTTGTTCTGGGTTTACCGAGGACACAGCGGGGACACAATTCAATTTTTGTGGTAGTTGACAGATTTTCAAAGATGGTACATTTCATTCCCTGCAAGAAGACTAATGATGCTGTTCATGTAGCAGAATTGTTTTTCAGAGAAGTAGTGAGACTTCATGGTTTGCCAAAGACCATAGTTTCAGATCGGGACACTAAGTTTGTTGGATATTTCTGGCGTACATTGTGGAAGAAGTTAAAGACAGATTTGAAGTTCAGTTCATCACATCATCCACAGACTGATGGACAAACAGAGGTGGTGAATAGGAGTTTGGGAAATTTGCTGAGATGTTTGGTTGGAGATAAGCCAACAGGATGGGATTTGATTTTACCACAGGCAGAATTTGCATACAATAATTCTGTCAATAGGAGCACTGGTAAATCACATTTTCAGATTGTATATGGAAGTAGTCCAAGAAATGCATCTGAATTGAGGAAGATAAATAAAGGAGAAATAAGTAGTGCTGAAGCTGAGGATTTTGCAGAACACTTGAAGAACATCCATGAGGAGGTGAGGAATTATATTACCAAGATGAATGCACAGTATAAGGCTAAGGCAGATGAGAAAAGGAGGTATAAGGAATTTCAAGTTGGTGATGAAGTCATGGTTCATTTGCGGAAGGAGCGGTTTCCAATTGGTACATATAACAAGCTGAAAATGAAGAAGTTTGGACCATGTAAGATACTGAAGAAACATGATTCAGGAAACGCATATGAGGTAGAATTGCCTACTGAGCTAAATATTTCACCAGTGTTTAACATTTCAGACCTGACAGAGTATCATGAAGGAGGTGTTGAAGATGAGATCATAGCAGCACAGTGGAGTATTCCAGCAAATAGTTCAGACACTAAGGAGATCGAAGATATACTGGACAGTCGTATTGGCAGAAGCACAAGGAACAGTATATATGAAGAATATCTGGTCAAGTGGAAAGGACGACCTGTTGAAGATTCATCATGGCTGACAAAGGAGGAGATTAGCCGTCTTGGTTTTCCTCTGCACACCTGAGTCGTGACAGGGTCACTTCTCAAATTACCCCGGGTGTCTGATGCAGGAGCATCCTGGGTGTAAGAGCAATCTTGCATCACCCAAAAATATTTCTATTTTTGTATTCAATAAGGGCTATTTTGTGCAGAGCTGCTATTTATGAAAAGTTACTATTTTTGGTAATTTTTGTATGTGCTCAGAATGATCTGATTTCTTTCTTGGAGGTTCATTTTGGTCATATAAGTCTGCCAGTAAAGTTTCATTGCCAGATCAAGTGTATATTGCAAGATATTGAAGATTTTCGGTATTGGCAGCAGGGTACAGAAACTTCGAACTCAGTTTTGAAGGCTTTAGAGGCCCCGGATGAGGTCGAATTTTGGGCTGAATGAAGCTTGCTTGATTCAGGCATTGTAGAGCTCCTCGCGCCCTTTCCGAAATGGGGTTACAATAGTCAATCGGGTCAACTGGTGATGACTTATGGTCTTCGGAAGTTGGGTCACCTGAAATGGCGAAAAATGATTTTTCTTCAAAATTTCTGTTCGGGTTTCAAAATTTATTTTGAGCCGACTATGATGTAATGAAATGTAAAATAAAAAAATAATTCTAAGTTTGGTCGGCCTTATTGGCTAAAACTCTCGAACCTTCCCAGGCGGTGGAAAATTGCCTATATAAGGAAGGCTGTATTATTGTCTTAGGCAGTGCAGAATAGTTCTGGGTAGTAGATCTGGGTATTGATTCGAGGCTTTGTCCTACAGAATATTGTAAGGGAATGCCCATGTGGCTTTGCATATTGTAATTCTGAAAGTTTGTAATTCCACATTTGTGGAGATAATAAGAAGCCAATTTTCTGTTCTTGCATATTGTTGTTGTTTCTCTATTTCTGTTATGTGTTTGTGGTATTAAGGGGAGCACCCTTCATCATATATATATATATATATATATATATATATATATATATATATATATATATATATATATATATACATATATATATATATACATATATATATATATATATATATATATATATACATACATACATACATATATCTAGATATACATGTATGTATGTATACACACACACACACACACAGACACACACACACACATATATATATGTACGTATGTATGTAGATACATACATACATACATACATACATATATATATGTGTGTGTGTGTGTGTGTGTGTGTGTGTGTGTTTATATGTTAATTATTGTAGATATTGTTGATGGTGTGTATTTTGGGATTAATGTAAAGTGTAGTATTATTAACAATTAAATATTAAATAATGCGAGGTATATTATTTTCAATTGTTAATTATTAATAATGTGGATAGGTTATATATATATAGATATTGGTGTATTTAATGATAACATATGCATATATGTTAAGATAATATTACATAAGTGTATGAATGAATACAAATCATCTTTTATTGTATATTTGAGTAATATAGTTGTATGCTATTAAGTTATT
This sequence comes from Chamaecyparis obtusa, assembly GCA_027943335.1. NCBI lineage: Eukaryota > Viridiplantae > Streptophyta > Pinopsida > Cupressales > Cupressaceae > Chamaecyparis > Chamaecyparis obtusa. Next base: position 5,852 of record BSBK01009842.1, read on the forward strand.
TTATAATACCCTTTAGTTAAGAGTTAGTTGGGAGTTGGTTATTTTTCCTCTCAACCTTTGGAAATCTATTTATATGCACTACTTTCTTATTTGAAGGAAGGAGATTTTGGGGCTGAAGCATTGAGGGGAGGATGGCCTTACTTTTCATGGAGATTTTGGAGAGAAAACTTCGAGATGTGAGGGAGAGTTTGTAAGCATGTCTTTAAGAATTTTTGGTTATGTTTGCTTTTGGGAGAGAGACATTTTTGTGAGAATTTTAGTAGTTGAGAGAGGGATTCTTTTCTGTGGAATTATTTCTTTCTTTCATGGATATTTCTGAAAAAGGATAGGGTTTGAAGGATGCATCTCAAGTTTGGATTTGTCTTCTCTTTTGTTTTCTTCCTTCTTCGATTCAACCTTCGTAGGACATGAGGTATGGATTGAATATTTTAGTTACTTTATGTTTCTGATAGATTATGGATCTATTTATATATCATCATTATTTATCATATCTTTACTTTTCATTTCTATGGTTCCTTTAAATTTTGGAGTTTTTGTTTGTAAGAATTGGCATGTGTTTTCCTAGGGTTTTGAGCAACCCGTTTCTTGAGATCTATTATTATAATAATTTAAGTTTCATCTATGATTTTACGAAAGTTTTTGGAAGTAAAATTCCCATATCTCAAATGTGTATCTCTCTGATTTTATTTTTAGGGTCAAATTAATGCCTTATTTTTGACATTTTGGCAGACTATGCCTGTCCATTTTTTATTTTGAATTTTTTGTCAAATGTATTAGTATGCTACAGGCTGATATGGCTATATAAAAGTCTTAATTTGATATCAAAGATTCTAATAAGTCTTACATTTCATTTCCAATTGGTTTGGATAATTTTAATTATGTTTTGTGAAAATTACAATTTTAGTGAAGGCGGGTCTGAACCTTAACAAGAGTTTTCTATTTTAAACCAAAAGTCATAACTTTCTTTCCCACCATTGGATCTTCCTAAAAATCAAAGTGAGAGTCTATAATTATGTTATCTAAATTTCAACCAAAGTGATAGTCTTTATTATTTGTTTTGTGGAGGATATGGATGACTATTCTATGATGACTATTCTTTGCATTTAATCCTTACTTGAAATAATTCAGTTTAAGAACATCAATAAGTTTTAGTGTTTTGTATTGTTACCAGAGGCTATTAGAATTTTTTTTTGGGTTAATTGGATCTATCTTTACTCTGAATATTTTTATAATATCACTTGGATGTCTTCTTATATGTTTGCAACATTCTGAATACCATATTGGGTTTAGGGTTGTCAAGTGGACTAGGGACAACATATGTTTTCCTAAACTCAATCAAATATTGTTATGGAATTGATATGAATTCTTGATGATGGATCTATTATTTTCTTATGATTTTTATATGTATGTTAGGGAACCTAAGTACACTAGGTGAGTGGCTCATAGTGAGGGGTCGGGGCTCTAAGTGGCTAGTACCAGGATAACCTAATATCAGTTATTTAATCAAGTGATAACCTAAATAAATGAATTGGGAATGGGAGATTATTGGAATGGGAAATTACACACTAATCAAGATTAATTGTGCCTCACTCATTCCTTTAGTGCTAGTAAAGACTAAGGATGGGAGTGGGAGAAGGTACCTATGCATAGGTACGACTGAATGACCTTGTCTATACAAGAGGCACTCGGTTCCGCATGTGCTTACTTGGGGGTCAGGGCCAAGAATGGTAGTACTAGGACAACCCAAGGGGTGAGGGCTATGTGATGACACTAACCTAGCTTGTAGCTTAGAGTCTCTACCAAATTTGATCATGCCTCTGGTAGTCCTTGTGGTCTTCTTGTCTTTTCTTTTATTTTGTGACTTTGGGGAAATTTTATCACCACCTTAGGAATTTCCTAGTTGTTACCTCTTGTATGGGCCTTTGGTTCTATCCCCTAGCTTGAGGGAGTGGGCCTATTGGTTCCACATGGCTGGGTGGTTAATATTTATACTGAGGTATTGTTTGTGATTCTCTGGATGATCCTAGCACATATTCCTTTCCAAATCTGCAGTTGAAGATTTCTTACTAGATATTTTAATATGTTGAGATGTACTTATGTATCTATATTCATGTAATTTTAATCTCCTAAAAAGAGTCTTGTAGTATTGATGTAATCTCAATTCAAAGAAATGCATAAGGGAATGGGTAGTTCTAGGTAAAAGAAAGGGAAAAGAATGTGGAATATTGGACATGTTACTAGCATTAAAAGAAAGTGTTTATGTTATTTCTCCTATCCTCTTATGTTGTCCATATGTAAAGGAAATAATTTTAAATATAGTTATATATAATGATGTATCACAACAATAATGTATTCTCTCTTGATGAAAGGATCCAAGGAAATTATTGAAATTAATGATAGATTAGTGATTGGAATTATTAACAATGAATGGTTATGAAACAATGCAATAAAATAGTAACTTGATTATAATGTTAATATTTGGTTCATGTTAATGAAGTACCTAGGATAATGCCTACCTTAATGAATATTAATATCTTACCTAAATTATTAGAGAAAAGTGATATAAAGGATAGTAGATGTAGATGAAATCAATATGAATTTATGGAATAAGTTGACAAAAGGAATAATGATGTTGGATGATTAAATTATGTTTAATAAAAGAAATAAGTTAGGGACATTTAACTTGTTGCATTAAAATGAACGTAGATCTTTTAAGCTCATGATTCCATGAATATCTTATGCATGTAAATGGTTTATATGATGTTGCTTTATTAGCGACATTAGGGAACCCATGAGGACTTAAGTTGTATAAATCTTACATTCAAGTAGTAGAAAATTATTTCTTCTTTTAGAAATATGAAGTGTAATGATGAATATTATTCTAGTTAAAATAAAAAAAAGAAATTTACTACTTGCATTTTATAGAGGTTTATGTCTTGTCCCCTTGGGTTGCTTGGCGGGGCGTTACATCTGGTATCAGAGCCCTAGGTTTCTACACTGGGAACTTTGGGACTCATATCTCACCTATGCATAACCTTGAGTATCTTAACTTTGTCTCTTTTTGGATTTTGTTGTTATGCTAAAACTTGAATCTTAGGAAACGAAGGCTACATTTCATGTTCTTATGTTGTATTGTCTTACAAGGGTACACCTATTCCTCTATGATTGAGTTATATTATAACAATTACTTATGTTTTTGCATAATGAGATCAATGATGTGTTAAGTGGATGTTTCCTATAATAATAATGGAATGGCGAAGAATTCTTCAGACTTGTGTTTGTTTTCTTGAAAGGTACTGGTATCTCTAGAAAGGTCAAAAGTTAAAGGATACTAAATGTTTTGAATCTTAATTATGGTAGTAGATAATATTACCCCCTGATCCTACCTATAATATAATGTTGTGCACTCTATCTTCTTACAAATACCTAGTTGAATTTTATCCTACTCAAGGTATCTTAGAAATATGAAGTGTAATGATGAATATTATTCTAGTTAAAATAAAATAAAAGAAATTTACTACTTCCATTTTATAGAGGTTTATGTCTTGTCCTCTTGGGTTGCCTGGTGGGGCGTTACAATCTCAAACAATACTTTTCACACATTTCTTTCAAACAAATTCCAAGGGTAGACAATAAAGAAGTTGATGCTATGGCCACTCGTGCCTCAATGTTACAAATGCCAGAAAATGACTTTAGACACAAATTCCTAGTGGAGACATTACACTACCCTACCTATGCCATTCCTGAATCTAGGATGATCTATTCAGTCATTGGACATGATTCATCCCGCTACCACCATATCTATTCCTACCTCTATGACCAAATCATTCCCGACACCTATACCTAGAATGAAAAGCATCACCTAGTTCATAATGCTTCACGATATGTCATCATAGAAAATGACTTGTATAGATGAGGTCTAGATTGTACCCTCCTTAGGTGTCTAGAAGCCAATGAGTCCAAACATGCGTTAGCTGAGGTACATGAAGGTATCTATGGGTCTCATTCAAGTGGTCTAATGTTAGCTTGTAAATTTATTAGAGCTGGTTACTACTAGCCAGATATGGAGAAAGAAGTTGTTCAATATGCCAAGGCTTGTAAACAGTGCCAATTTCATGGAAATCTAATCCATGATCCTGCTAAAGAGCTTATTATTTTCATCAATTTCTAGCCATTTCTGCAGTGGGCCTTTGATTTGGTCGGTCAGATACATCCTTCTTCTTCAAGAGGACATAAGTTTATCATCACAAATACAAACTATTTTACTAAGTGGGTTGAGGCAGTGCCTCTGACTATAGCTGATGGTAAGTCTGTGGCTATGTTTATACTAAACTATATCATCTGTAGATATGGTGTACCCTCATCCATTATCACTGACAATGGGGGACAATTAAAGAAAAAGGACCTGAAAGAGTTATGCACCAAATTTAGAATCATTCAGAATTGGTCGTCTATCTATTATCCCCAAGGTAATGGACAAGAAAAGATTCTAATAAGACAATTCTTAAAATCTTGCATAGAACAGTTCATAAATCTGGTAGAGATTGGCACCTCCAGATTAATCTAACATTATAGGCCTATAGAACAAGTATTTGAACACTAACAGGGGCCATACCCTTTTCCTTGGTTTATGGAGAAGATGCAGTATTGCCTATTGAGGTCAAGATTCCTACATTGAGAGTCTCCCTGAGGGGCCTCATCACTGATGAAGAAAATAGAATATCCCGTCTTCAAGAGCTTGAGTTATTGGATGAATGTCAGAAGGCAGCGTTTGATCATCTTCAAGCATACCAAAAGAGAATGTCTAAAGCCTACAATAAGAAAGTTAGACAAAGGGAATTTCAAGTGGGTGATCTCATCCTGAGAGAAAACCCCAAAAATTAGCACCAGCAGGTCCAGAATGGGAAATTTGATCCAAATTAGCTTGGTTTGTATGTTATCACTATAGCATTTGGGTCTAGTGCATACCAACTATCTACTACTAAAGGAGAACAGCTCAAAAAGTTGATCAACGCTCTGCACCTGAAGCGATTCTATAGCTGAGGCATTCTCTGTGTGCTCATGTACATATTTATTGATCCTGGAAAAATCCAAAAAAAATGTATATTGTCAAAAATCTTAAAAATTGCAAAATGTCCTAAAAAAATGATCATCTTAGTGAAAACCTAGTAAATAGGCACTTTGATGTATCTATTATCCTGGTGAAAACCTGGTAAATAGGTGCCTTGATAATAATTTAAAAAATTAAAAAAATTGAAAAATACCAAAAAAATCAAAAGATCAAAAATATGAAAAAATGAAATATTGAAAAATCCAAAAAAAAATCCAAAAACAATCCAAAAAAAAGGAAAAAGTACAAAAAAATTGAAAAGAAGAAAAAAATGTGCCATTGATGAAAACCTGGTAAACAGACATCATGGTAGCAAAAATAGAATCTCTACCAAGATTGTGAAAACTTGGTAAACAAGTGCCTCTTGTTTCCTAAAGCTATATCTCATCTCAGCACCATTTGGCTCTTGCTTTCCTACTTTAGTTTGCTTCCCTTATTTCCTGCTTTAGTTTGCTTTTTAGTTTTCCTACTTTAGTTCATTTCCCACTTTAGCTTGCTAGCTCATGCATTCATTTTCACCTATCTTCAAGATTTTCCTCAATTCTACATGGATTGGAACTAGTCACACTTGAGGGCACCTTCCTAGTCTAGGGGGCATTGTCCTATCACTTTCAGAGATGCTTTCTTGTATCAGTCACTAGTGGTTCTCACCGTGTCTACCTATTAATACCTAGCGATAGCTTGGATCTCTCTTTTGAGGATCCCTTGTACATGAGTCACCAATGGTTCTCACTGTGTCTGGCTGTTGATGTTTCTCTAGTATCTTCTGAGATCTCTCTCCTTGAGGATCTCTCTTGTATCAGTCACCAGTGTTTCTCACTATGTTTTCTTGTTGATACTTCATTTAGCACTCCTATTTTATCTTCAAGATGAATTTTTGCACCGTACACTTTCGATTTGACTTCAATCTGCTTGAACACAAACTTAAACTAAATGTGTGATTCTTTGAAGCATGCTGAGATTTTCTTTTGTGTGTTCATCTTTCTCTTTATCATTCCTCCTTGAGCAACTCTAAGATGTCTTCTTGACCAAGAGAAGCAACAACTGGGGGCATGATCTTTTCTTGCTTTCTATTTGCTGGTTTAGTTCCAATGATCCAATGATTCTATCTAAGAGGGGTGTCCATCTGTAAGAGCCTTCATCTCATGTTGGATCGCCATGTGTACCTTGACTCCTTTTATATGGAAACTTTGGTGAGGTTGGTTCTTCTCCTTATTTGTTCAAGTGACTTCTTTCTACTATGAGTGAAATTGCAAACTCTCATCCTGCTAAGTGAATGTAGGGATCATTGCGAGCACTCTTTGACAAAAGAAGGAACTCTCATGTGTCTAGCATGTTTGTATGCAAGCAACATTCTGGTCATTATAGCAATTATGATTTGATTTTTATGTTAATTTGCTAAATCAAAAGGAATAAGTGTTCAGGTCATTATGGGTTCTTGTGCCCTAATGCTTACATCTCATTCTATCAACTCTAAGACCAATTTCATATTCATATTCTCATGATTTCAATGTTAGTGAGAGTTGTATGGCATCTTGTGATGGTCCGTTCCTAAAAACTCTATGATGATAATATGATGAGTCCAACAACCAAGTCCTAGGGTTTGCATCTAGCTTAGGCTTGCATTGAGATAGTGTTTGGTACTCTCTTGATTGTCTTCCTCTGGATCTATTCATCGATGGTTCTCATCTTTTGTCCTAGGTTCATCTTGGCTGCACAAGTGTTTGGTCCTAGCTGTCAATCTTTGAAATAGTCTTTTGGTTAGTACCTATCATATGTTGCTACATCTTGCATGAGATGATTAGTACCACATACATTGCATTTTCATTACATTTCCATTTGCATCCATGACATCCATATGAATTTTCATCCATTATAAGCATAAATAAAATCATACATTACATTAATTTATCTATCATCTATCATTGCATTTCACATTGCATATTCATATAGCATCATAAAAGAAAACATGTGCATCTCATACATATCTAATCCATACATCTAAATCATCTAGGGAACATCTCATAAAATATGAACATCAAGATTAAAGAAATATATAAACAAGTACAATGATATCAAAGAGGTGATCTCATATATATATATATATATATATATATATATATATATATATATATATATATATATATATATCTCATGGTCGATCAATGCCATGTACAAAAAAGAATGGTGCTACTTGGGCACAATATCAAAATATGGGCTACAATATGAATGTAAAAAATGAGCTAACTCTGCCCATCACCACCTAGAGGAGGAGGTGGTGGTGGTCTTTGTGGTGGTGCCTATGGAGGTGACATCGGTCTCTGCGAGAGAGGCATTGGTCTCTATAGTGGTACCTATGGTGGTGCCTAAGGAGGTTCCTATGGCGGTGGTCCCTGTGGTGCTCCGATGTACTCAAAAAATGGAGGCACCTGCTCTAATATATTTGTAACAACACCAACATATGTCGCGTAGTAGTAGGCTACCTGAGTGGACTCATATCTCATATCTAGCTATGACCTCGCTAGCTCCTCTCAGAGCTCTTTGATCTCCTGATCCCCCTCAGCCACCCACATCTCTTGGATGATGACCCATGTATGGAAGTCATCCCTCTCCAGTTGTACCTATCCGACTCTCTCTTAGCTCTTCCTAAGAGCTTCCTAAACTTGTGCTATCTGAGGTGGCCCTTGTGTGGCCTGATCTGACATATCAATATCCTCAACCTGTGCCTCCTTGTCAAGAGATGTCTGTTGTGATGGGTCCCCTATCCTTTGTCTAGTGGCCTTCTATTGGGTCCCACTGCTCCCAGCACCTACATTTAACCCCATCTATCTAGTAGGGATGTCTTTCTATGCTATCCTTGGCCTCAATGCTCTCTGCCCAAGCCTTTGTAATGGTATCTACTATTGGGTAGGTACATGCTACTACTGCTATCCTTGTGGCTACTATTTAGGTTGCTGCTATGTGGGCTGTTGTTGTTCGGGCTACTGCTATTCTTTTTGTCCCATCCTGGTAGGATCTGTAAATCTAGGAAAGGGGTGTGCCAAGAAGTGATCTTGATATGCAGGTGTCATCCCTACATTGGTGACATCCACCATGCAATCCCATTGAGCTGGAGGTAGTCGTGCCTGAATAGTACACCTTCCCTAATCTAACCTAGGCTACCAGCCCTTTTTTGTCTCATCGACGAAGCGAGCATATGATGCATACTCTTGGGAGATGACCTATTGTCTCCCAAACTACCTCATGACACGTGTGAGAAAGAATTGCTCAATAATAGAGATGGTACATCCAATCAATTGACACAAGATGATCATGTGTGTCCGCTCCCAAAGAGCATCATCCCTTGGCTCTATGGCTACCCAAGGTCTCCACACAACTACTACCATATCATCTAACTATCCTCACCACTTCGTAGTCTTATCCAACATTGGCTGAGTCATAAGACCTTCATATCTATAAATATAGGGCTTGAGGGCTTGCGATGTATCATCAAATATCAGCCTGCAAATAGGGAGATGCTCCCAGGCCCAGATCTACAATACAAAAACTCCAACGGCCATGGTCTTGGTGCCCCGATACATGACCTTGTGCATCTCATGGTACATCTACGTGAGCATGTACTCACCCATTTGAATCTGACGGTTGGCCTATCTAGCATCCTCTACAACATTCATCCCCAGCTACACTCCAATTTGTGCTAGCCTCGATCAAGAACTAAGTAAAAGCTCAGGAAAATGGCAAAAAAAAATGCCAATCGGTGAGCACCACCATACATGCTGACTATCTTGTCCCACGAGATGGCCTGACCCATCAATAACTCATCTTGAAATATGGCCTTAGTGCCAGTGTAACTGCCCTCGGCTATATATCATACTCAACACGGGCGTCACGGAAGGGTATCCTTAGTATTTGGTAAATTTCCTCAGGAGTGAATGTCATCTCTACCATTAGCAAATGAAATGTGTCCATCTTTGAATGGAAATGCCCGACCAATGTGCCTAGAAGATAATGATTTACCTAAATGTTAGGTATATCATGCAAGTACAAAAATCCTAGCCCCTTAATGTGGGTACCCTCAGCATCAGTCAACCTCTATACTAATGTGGTGATGAATGGATGGTGCGAGTGGAATGCGACATTAGGGAAGTCAACCTACAAAGCAAGTGATGACATTGGATCAATAATGCAACATGATGGTTTCAAAGTAATAACAACAAATGAGGCTACATGTCTATCCCAAATAGGACTCTGGATTGTTTTAATTAGCTGACTTTATGTAAAATTGGATGAAGATTCTAAATGTTGCAATAGCTTCCTGCATGAGGAAATTGTTCCCTCACATAAGATAGGATCTCTTCTTGCACGAGAAGATGAAATCTCACATGGCATAAACTAGCAGTTCGTGTGAGCTTGCAGAGAGGCCCCGGGCGAGGAAGCCCTAACCCATGTAAGGAAACTATTTCCTCACACTAGAGGTGACTAAGGCTAGCGAGAGGAAACTATTTCCTTGTGTGAGGGTTGAAGAACAAGGCTTAAAACATGCTAAATCTAGCCTAAATGACCTAATAAAGCTGTTAAAACTTAAAATGTGGGATGGTTTATCGGCTACTCATAGGTGGTTCATACTTCAGCAGTCGGCTATGGAATCAAGAGTGCTTGAATAGATGTATGCACTAGAACACCCTCCATTCTCTCTCAGAGCTCTCAGAATCGCTAGAAGATGAAGTGAATAATGATTTGAAAATGACCCCTCTTGGCCTTATATAGCTTTTTGATCTAATTTTCAAAGTGCTCTATTTTGCATGAAAATTACACCCTTGGCTAAATTGACCATTCTGAATCCATTTTTAGGATCGAAATAGAAATCAAAATCTGACATCTCTATATGGTTCAAAATCGCAATTTAAATTCTAGGATCCTTTGGGATCAAACACTTGTGCAGTCAGCCTTCTGGTGTCATTTTCCTGCCAGATTCTCATCTCCTCATCATTTTCTTAGCTTCTTCATCTTTTTCATCTAAATTCAACTCTAGTCAAATTTGGTCAACCATGTTCAAACATGGTCAACAAGACCTCAAAATTGCTCCAAATTACTTCTATAGCTTCTTAAATCTAGTCTGATTGCTCCTATTTCTGTAACCTCTTGTCGTCAATCTTAGTTTTCTCCCAAGGGGGCAGGATGATTGCATCATTTAAATCATTTCGAACTAGTCTCATATCAATATAATCTAAATCAACATTTTCATCACTAGGGGCATCTTTGGGCCTCATATCTTTTCATCTATCTTTTAGGTATCTGAGCAATCTAACTCAGATCCTCGAGGATCAAGCTTCATTCTAGAGATGGTTCTTGAAATCTCATTAGGTATTGGGGTAATCTAACCCTAATTCTTGAAATTCAAGCTTCATTCTGGAGGTGGCTCTTGAAATCTCTTTTTAGACCGTTATCTGGGAAATCTAACCCAGGTCTCAGAGGGCTAAGTTTCGTATTGTGGCAATCTAACCTTGATTCTAAAGATTATTCCTAAATTTGCATTTGTCATCATTTGATCAATAGGCATTGGGGAAATCTAACCCTGATTCCAGTCTCCTCTCAAGTTTTCATTAGACTGTTATCTTCACAATCTAACTTAGACTTCAGAGAATCATGTCTTGTTCTAGAGGTGGTTCTACAATTCAATCTATTTCGGTGTCTTGGCATCCTAATCTTGACTTCTGAGGGTTAAGCTCCATTCTGGGGATAATCCTAAAACCTCATCTGTCACATCAGACTATTCTTTGAATCAACACATTGTTCGCACATCAATTCAAAGAGGGGAAAATGTAATACCCCAAAATTGGCACCTTATAATTTCAATCAATTTAGGTGCATTTTCTTTGATTTTACATCATTAAAGTCCTATTTTACTAGGAAATTTTCTCTCTCCTACCTAACTTTATTTGACTTGGTGTCAATTGCAAAAACCCTAAATTGCATTAATCTTACACTATAATTAATTCCTAAGTATTTGAATTTATTAGCTAAATAATCGCTATGATAAATTGATTTAATTCTAAAGTCCTAAGTGCTTTAAATTAAATTAAACTCACCCCCTTTAGCTAATACACATAAAAGGAATTAATATTATTTGGTTATTTGAATGGACTATCTTATTTGGATTTAATAATTCAAATTATTCGAAGGGTCACCCATATGTGGCAATAATTCATTCTTTTAATTAAGGAATTATTCAATATTTGTCTCAATTGGAAATGAAGAGTCGACCATTTCATTTCAAGAACCTCTTCATCCTCTCTCCCAGATTTTCTATATTCTGAACCTTCTTCCTCATTCGAAAAGAAGGAAATTGTGAGAGTATCAAAACTATAGTCAATTTTAGTCTCAATTATTTCATACTTTCAAGCTTTGTTACTGCATAATTAGATCAATTTCCATTTTTTGTATAATTGCATTCTCATATTAAACTAGTTTGTTTATATGTTATTAGAGTAATTCTCATATCTCTTCCAAGTTCTTAGATTAAAATATGCACTTCTTTCTTAAATTAATTGCATCTTCATTCTTAGATTAATTTCACATTCATCTTAAAGTAACTACAATTTTTTTATCTTTCAAGCTTTCAAAATCCTTCATATTAGTTTGGTCTTTTGGTTGTTGGATCACATTTTGAGAGTAATTCAAACACCTCGACTAATTAGAAGGCAATAGGTCAAATTGATAGAATCTTACAAATTTAGTAATTCATACTCACCTTCGTCATTCGATGATTGAGAAATGACTATGTTGTGTCTATGGATGGATTAGAGGTCCATGTTCAGCTATAAACACCCTCTACTAATTTAAACATGTGTAGCAATGTATATCAAGGATAGATTGACAAAATTGAGAAGGCAGAGAAGGAGATGTCAAAGATAAGGGCTAGGCAGACTCAACTTAGAAATGTTCTTGCGCCCTCCCTAGATATGTTAAATTAGAATATCAAGGAGATCGATGCCACCATGGTGACATATGATCTAGGTCCTAGTTCTGATTTGTAGAAGATGGAGAAACTACAATATGCCTTATGCACCCATCTCCAAACAATCAATGCATTGATTACATTTTGGAAGCAAGACCTCCAAAATTTATAGATTGCATACCCAAATGTACTTTTAGTGTAAGTACTCATAAAGATTTAGTTTTGTAACACCTTTGTCATTAATGTCAAAGGGGTAGTATGTATATAATATGGAGCTATAACTATGTAAAGAAAATGTATAGTAAGAAGATATAAGGGAGATATAAGATAGAGTATGATTAAGTGTTTTTTGTAGTAAGGGATAGTTAGTAACTTTTCCATATTCCTTTGTTGCCATCAATGACAAAGAGAGAGATTGTCGGAAAGTTGACTATACTGGTATATATGACTTAATATAGTGTTTTCATTATGGAAACAAATTCGTATAGTGTTTTGGAGTCAGCGCACTTGATGAGAAGATCAAAAATTGGCTATGTAGAAGACTGGACAGTTAGAAGAGCACCAGTAGTTCAGAGCATCAACGCACATGCATATGACCAAGTTATGATATGCACCCTAGAAGATAAGTGGTAAGAGTATATTCATGCTTATTCTATGAGTGCATGATCAGATATGCAAGTATGACAAAATTACAGATAGTTGAAGTTACACAGTCAGTGAATGCCAGAACAAAATAAAGTATGCAGTTGACTAATGGAAATTTGATTATTGACTATGTTATTATTTTGTAAAGGCTATGCACCTATTGTAATTAGGTTGTAGACATAATTATGTTTGTTTGTAAACATGCTTGAGCCAATTCAATTGGAAGCATTGTATGTAATTGGTTAAAGGGCTGACCTAGTTAATTGTTTTGTATGCGCATATAAATATTAGATGCACCCTTGTAATTGTACACTCAAAATGTGCACTTCTCTAATTCATTACTTCCAAGAGCATGGATTGAAAACCTTGAGAAAGTGACCTAGAGCTCCCTAGGCATGGAGTGAAAGGGTGTTTAGGGGTCTCTCAGCTAGAGCTATTAAGCATATAACCTTGCTAGAAATCCATGCAATGGGAGATTCAAAGATACAAGGGCAAGGATGCCAATATCTTCAAGAATCACAATGAAAGATGTAATGCAAACTATGCTAGAATTAGAATGCAAGAATGCAACTATGCTATGAAAATGAAAGTATTACAAGCCTTTACTAATTAAGCTATGTGAATTAAGCTATAACATGAAAGGAAACTAAACTAAAATGTCATGGAAACTAAGCTATATAATGCAAGAATGAAGACTAGAATGCAACAAGATCTTCAAAGCTCCAAAGTCATGATGAAAACCTATAGCACAACATTAGCATCAAGAGTGGGATCTTTTGAATGAGAAAAGAGTTCTCCTTTTAAAGATAAATGGACCATGGAGATTAGGAGGCAAAAGATTTGATCAAGGGTGGAGTTTGAAAGCGGGATCAATCCTTGTGCACAAATCTCCTCCAATGAGAAAGAAGTGTTGACTTTTGTGCCCCATGTGAGACAAAAAGGCCTTTTCTTCTTTTTATAAAATAGGAATAATGCTTTATTTGTTCAACTTAGGATAAGAGGTAAGTGGGGGCTTTTTATTTAAATAAAAGGGGAGGTAATTCCTTTTAATTAAATAAATACTCAGGATAAAATGGTTAATCCATAGAATATAATCAAATAAATGATAGAACTAGGATTTGATCAAGGAAATTGATTTGAATTAAAAATATTACAAAGCATTGATTCAAGAAATTGATAAATTGAAAAATAGGACCCAAAGTCTAGGCGACCATTTTAGGGTGTATACATTTACCCGTCTTTGACTAATGTGTGATCTTCATGGGAACACATGTAGACAAAGAATGAAGTTGAAGTGTGAGATCAATTTGGGATCAAAAAACAACCTAGACATGTGTTCGATGAATGGGAACACATCAAAACAAAGATAAGTTGATTGAAAAAGACAAGACCAACACCCCTATAAATAGGTAATTGTCAAGTCTCAAGCAAGGTTTGATTGATAGGTTTGATAAAGCTAAATCAAGGATTGAAGTTTGATAGGTACTGCCCCCTTGAGATTGAAATTGAAATTAGGTAGAGGGAATGCAAAAGTAAAAGCAACATGATCAAATCACTAGAAATCATAATCAGATGATAGAATAACCATCAAGCATGAAGATATGCCCCAGTTTGACTAGGTTTGACTGAGAAAGATATAGGATAAAAATGAAGTCAAACTTCAGAGAGACATAGTAAAAGAGATGAATGGAAGACTAGGGTAGTGAGAGAGATGGGGATGAAGAAATGAAGATGCCCTAGTGAAGATCAAAGTATCAGGCCTCAAACGGTCAGCCAACTGTGCAAAAGAAGGAGAAATTTTAAAATACGATTTAACCATAAAGATGAACTCAAATTTTTATTTCGATCCCCAAAATGGATCTAGGACATCGACATTAGCTAGGGGTGCTATTTTCACAAAATTCCAAGATGTTTGGAAAATTAGGTCAAAAAGTCAAAATGCTATATAAGGGGTAAAAAGGTCATTTTCAAATTCATTTGTCTTATTATGATTTTGAGAACTTTGAGAGATCAGAGAGAGATTATGGCTCAACAGGTAGTGATTCCCATCCACACACATCGATTCAAGCATGGTCGGTTGCACAACTGGCCTCCTCAGTATGGTGCCCCGGTAAGTTTTCAAAAAAAAACTAGTAGTTTGAGTCATTTAATGAATTTAAAACATATTTTTAAAGTTTTCAAATTATTCTTTGGTGAAACTTCGTACAATACTTTAAAAGTATCACATTCTTGTGATACACTATATCATTCAATACTTCTAGTGGCCACAAAGTGTCACACAGTCATCCAGGAAAGTATCGCACAATCCTAGATGAAATGTCATGCAACATGGTGCGAAATATCGCATGAGGTGAAAGTATCGCATCGCTATATAAGAAAGTATCACACCACTATATAAGAAAGTATCGCACAATACTATATCAACAAATATTTTTGCACCAATATAATAAGAAATATCACATAGTTTTAATTTGAACAATATAACATGGGTACAAACAATGTTTGCATTTGATATTACTTGTATTGATTTTAGTCATCCATCATGATATGTTCTGACATCTGGGTTGTGGGTTTATAGCTTGTAGGAGGCATTTGTAGTGCTCACCATCATAGCACTGAGGGTAGTCAAGCTATGTTGCATCCAGGATCTAGATGATCTAGGTAGAGATGACCTGATTAGGATGGGGTTCCAGTACCTGTTGGACATGCCCCATATATGGGAAAACCATAGGTTGCTGATGAAATTGGTAGAGAGGTGGCACAATGAGCATAACACCTTCCATCTGTCGACTAGAGAGGCCTTGATCACACTCGAGGATGTCTACCGGATCCTGCATGTACCCAGCCATGGAGATGCTATGAGTATAATCATGTTTATAGATGTTCATTAGTGTAATGTTTCCATATGATGAAAACTAACATGATTTTCTATTGGCACAGGTATACTATGATTAGACACCCACAGATGGGAGATAGGCCATTTAGGACCTTTTCTAGGATGTGACCATCATTGATAGACATCTCAAATGGGACCGGCTGATAGAAGAGTATGGTCAGGATTACCCAGTGGCATGCATCATGTGCTCAATAGTAGCATAGGCTTTTATTATTGATAGGAGCCAGAGGGGGTTCCCACTAGGCTGGGGGAGATTGGTGGTAGACTTGGTGGCACACCCGAGATGGATGGCGTGGGGCCCAGTAATCCTAGTAGACATGTATCATGAGCTACATGAGATTGTATACAGGGACGGTCGATCATGGGCATGTGGAGCCATCCTAGCAAAGTTATGAGCATGGGAGAATATAGTCATTGTGCGACCATGAGTACAACCTAAGGAGCGGAGATGTCCCTATATATACAAGTATACAGGATTCATCACCCAACCTCATAGTGGTGATCTTACTTATTATAGGAGGCTATTGGATGATCTGAAAACCTTCAAGTAGAGGCCATATATTTAGTGTGAGCAGTGGAGCGATAGGGATCATGAGCTTGGATACATGTTGTGCAGCTGGCCACTACTAGGTCGACATGTAGATATCGTTGAGCATTTTGTGATCACTTGGGTATGGAGATAGTTCAGCCATCAGTAGAGGGTGCCAGTGGAGACCACCACATACGCCAGGGTTAGGGATGATGAGGGACAGGGATGGCTACTAATGTTGGACTACCAACAAGCAGCATAGGAGACAATAGGGTTACAGAGAGAGCCATGGGATTACCTACCTGATATGGCAGATGCAAGTGTAGATGTTGCATATAGAGCAGGGTGCCAGGGACACCCATTTCCTAGATTTATGGTTCTAGATGCATAGCTGTAGGTAGTAGGTGGGGATGATGATGATGGGGGAGATAGAGGAGGGGGAGGAACAATGGTAGGGTAGGGGTCTCAATCCAGTGGCTAGAGATAGGTATTAGAGGATGAGGAGGAGGAGGCAAGACCAGCTCGCTGATGGGTTGATACAGGGCAGGAGCATCCTTTGGATAGGGGAGGAGAGGATCTCCATGCTAGGGTTTAAACCTTAGAGGCTGAGGTACAATAGCTGAGGACTACCATCACCATCCGTGATCAGTAGCTACTAGATGCATGAGCCGAGATAGCATGGTGAGAGAGAGTGGCATGAGATGATGTCGTGGATATTTGGAGGGAGACAGCATGGGCAACATATTATCATGGTTTGTACATAGTAGCCATACCTGAGGGATAGAGGGTGCCACTCTACTCTAAGAGGGTAAGGAGACTGGACATGGCAGGTGATAGGATGGGACCACTGCCTCCACCACCACCACCACCTCCACATGATGGGGAGAGCTAGTCCTAGGTCTAGGGCTTTGATGTACAGTCATATCTTAAGACATTATCTAGTTTTTGGATCTCACATTGTACTTGTATCATGATTTATATATCTGAGATGACTGGATTTATGATGTATCTTGTGTACTTGTCTTACTTGTGATGGATGTTTCAGCATTATTATCTTTATATATTGCTCAAATGTATGATATATGCTCATGTATAGTCTCTCTCATAGATGTATGTTTAGTTCTCATGTTATGATATAGACTCATGTTTCTGAAAATGATCTCTTGTGATATAGATATGATGATAAGATTAACCCCTTGTGATGATAGGAGAAGAAAAGGATGTTATGTGAAAGACAAGAAGTGAAAGACATGATCAAGAAAAAGTGAAAGGTGAGCGCAGTTGACCGTCAAGTTTGTGAAAGATGAAAGGAGAGCTCTCTCCATATGCAAGATGCAAAACTAAACTAACATGATCTTAAGAATGCAAGCTACTATGAAAAGTGGTTTACTTGTAAGTTTACAAATCCATTAGACTCTAATAATCATTATCAAGCTTTATTGGTAGCATTGCAAGATCATTCAATACACACTAGTATAACTATGGGTATATGAATATGATTTGTATCAGATAGATATGTGGGAATCCCACCTAAGCATCAAAGACATGTAGGTCAAGATGACTAGTGCAGTGAGGGTCCCTAAGTTTAGTATAGCAAGATTATTCTAGCATCGAGACATAAGAAAGTCAAGATGACTACAAGCATGCACTTACAAAAAATAGTCAAGGATAATACATTGTAGATCCTAGTGTCAAGTGGAACAAGCATGAATTCTCATGATAGTTAGGATCAACAAAATATACCCATAGGAAAAAAAATAAAACATGTCCTCATGCCCCCAATCTTCTAGCTAGGCATCATCGAAAAATTTTAGAGAGAGAACACCAAAGAAATCATCATAGACAACACACAAAGAAATAAAGTCAAGCAAGTCTCAGTGAGTCAAGTGTTTAAGTGTGTGTGTGTAGGTCATGGAGTCAAACTTTGAGTATCACATTTGCCAGTGAGAAATATCATATCATTCTAGACTATGGGTAGGATATCTGATAAGTGTTAAGAAACACTTGATGCTAGGGAAGTTTGAAAAACACAGTTGGGGAGGTGTTGAAAAAACACCATTTGTAAGGTGTCCTAAAGACTAACACATCTAAGAGACCAAAGCTAACACAGCTATGCTCCCTAGACAAAGACAAAGACCAATTCCAAACCAAGGTAACAAGGATAAGGCATGATGGAGAAAGGCTAAGTGTCGAGGACGCGTGCTAAGAAACAAGGGTGCCAAGGCCTCAAGTAGCACCCATTTCCAGGTTTTCACCACTTGAAATTTTTATTTATTTTTTTCAATTTTTTTAATTTTTTTTCAATTTTTTCAATTTTTTTGCTACCAAGGTACCTGTTTCCAAGTTTTCACCAATGCACTTTTTCTATTTTTTTGAATTTTTTTGCAATTTCTTTATTTTTTTGTGTTTTTGGAATATATATATTTTTTGAGATACATCAAAGTGCCTATTGCTAGGTTTTCACTAAGATGATCATTTTTTCAGGACGTTTTCTAATTTTTAGAATTTTTGACAATATATCATTTTTTTGGATTTTTTCAAGATCTATAAGTATGTACACAGGATGCCCCTAGACAGAATGAGCATCATGGATAGAAATTCTTCAAATGCAAGACATTGATAGGATCAGGGAGCTGCTCTCCCTCTTTAGTAGATAATAAATAAGCATTTGTCCCAAAAGCTATTGTAATGATGTAAGGCCCAAGCCAATTAGGTTCAAATTTACCCTTTTGATCTCTATGTTGTTGGTTCTTAGGATTTTCACGTAGGAAAAGATCTCCCACTTGGAACTCCCTAGGGTGAACCTTTCTATTGAAGGATTTGGACATGCACTTTTGATAAACCCTCATATGGTCAAATGATGCTTGATGTTTCTCATCTAGAAGTTCTAACTCTTGAAGTCTCATGGCACAATAGTCTTCATCTGTAACTAGACCTTTGAGGGAAACTCTAAGTGATAGAATCTCAACCTCTAAAGATAATACTACTTCAACACCATATGTAAGGGCAAAAGGAGTAGCCCCAGTAGGATTATGAATACTCATCCTATAGGCCCATAAAGCTATATTTATCTATAAATGTCAATCTCTACCATTCTTATGAATTGTTCTATGTAGGATTTTAAGAATGGTCTTGTTTGATGCCTCTGCTTGACCATTTCCTTGTGGGAAGTAAATGGAGGACCAATGTTGTTTAATCTTGAATTTTTTTCAGATTTGCTTAAGGTCCTTATTTTTGAACTAACATCCATTGTCAGTGATAATCTCAAAAGGCACTCCATATCAACAGATGATATGGTTCAAAATGAATAGAGAAACTGTCTTGCCTGAGGCAAAAGAAAGTGGGATAAATTCTACCCATTTAGTGAAGTAATCAATAGCAGTGATAATAAACTTGTGTCCACCTGATGATTTGGGATGAATATTCCCAACAAGGTCAAAGGCCTAGCGCTGAAATGGAAAATGATATATAGAAGGAATGAGCTCCCTTCTTGGAGCATGTATCAGGTTACCATGTTTTTGACACTTTTCACATGACTTTGCAAAAGTTACTGCATCAATCTACATCATAGGCCAATAGTACCCCTCCCTAAGAAACCTTCAGGCCATGGAAAGGCCATTGGAATGTCCCCCATAGATGCCCTCATGAATTTCAACTAACGCTTGATCAGATTCTTCCTTTTCTAAGCATCTAAGAAGTGTTCCATCTAGACCCCTCCTATACAAATCACCATAGATAAGGGTATGGTGAGAGGTATTTTGGGTAAGTTTTTTTGATTTAGATCAGTTAAAGGTATTAGGGATAATGCCATCATGAAGGTATGAGTAAATGGCACCATAACGAGATGACTCATGACCAACAAGGGTACAAATGACATGGCTTTCTTGGGAGTCATAGATAGGGTAATGTAGCTCTTCCACCAAGAATTCAAATTTGGATTCATGTTGCTCTAACTGAAGGAGTGAAGCAAGTGTAGCCATAGCATCAGCTACATTGTTTTCTACCTGAGGGATTTTTTGAAATGTTACAAATGTGAAATATCATCTCAATCAATCAACCATTTTCTTATAAGGTACCAGTTTCTCATCTTTTGTCTGATATTCTTCATTGACCTAGATGATTATTAGCTATTAATCCCCATAGATGTGTAGCTCTATGATCCTCCATTCTATGGCCAACTTAAGTCCATTTGTCAAAGCTTCATACTCAGCAATGTTATTTGTACATGGGAACAATAACTTGTAAGACTTAGGAATCATATTCCCATGAGGAGAAACAAACAACACACCAGCTCCTGAACCATTTTTCATAAAAGATCCATCAAAGAACATCTTCCATGTTCTCTTAGTCATGTACATGAGGTGCTCATCTAGAAAGGAAACTTGAATAGGTGTACTATCTTGAATTTAGAAATCAGCCAATTGATCTTCTATGGCTTGTCCTTTTATAGCTTTACGCTCAATGTACTCAATGTCAAACTCTGACAGGATCATCATCCACTTGGCAAGTGTACCTATGAGAGTAGCCTTACCGAGTAAATACTTGAGTGGATCAATCTTTTCTATGAGGTGTATTGTGTGTGCAAGCATGTAATGTCGCAACTTTTGAGAATCAAACACCACTGCGAGGCAAGATTTCTCAATACTGGTGTAATTAACCTCATATGATACAAACATACAACTAATGTAATATATGGCTCTTTCTTTCCCATGTTCATCAAGTTGAGCTAGTAATGCCCCCAAGGAAGATTTTGTTGTTGAAACATATAGTATAAGTGGCTACCTTGGGATAGGAGGCATTAAAATAGGAGGATTTGCCAGGTATTTCTTGATTTGGTCCATGCTCTTTTGACAATCTTCATTCCAAACAAATTTGACTCCCTTATGTAAGTTCTTATTGAGAGGTTGAGCTCTATCTACCAGCTATAAAATGAACCTCCTTATCAATTGAAGATGTCCTTGAAGACTCCTCATTTGACTAATGTTTTTAGGAGGTGGCATATCCATGATTTCTTGGACTTTTTTAGGGTCTACCTCTATTCCTTTTGCTGAAATAATGAATCCTAGAAGTTTTCCAGAGGTGACACTAAATGCACACTTCTTAGGATTTAACCTTAATTGAAATTGTTCCATGAAATATAGAATGACTTCTAAATCACCTAAGTGTGTGTCTCTTTTCTTAGATTTGTCCAAGGTATCATCCACATAATCTTCCATGTTTTTATGCATCATGTCATGAAAAATAGTTGTTATAGCTCATTGATAGGTGGCTCTTGCATTTTTTAATCCAAAAGGCATAACATTCCAACAATAGGTACCCCATGGACAAGTGAGTGTAGTCTTTTCTTGGTCTTCAGGAGCTATCTTGATCTGATTATATCCAGAAAAACCATCCATCAAGGAATAGATCTCATAAGTTGTGGTCATGTGCACTATCATGTCTATGTTGGGGAGTGGAAAATCATCCTTTGGGCATGCTCTATTGACATCTCTAAAATTTGTACAAATGCAAATGGATTTGTCATGTTTGGAAATTGGTACAATGTTTGACATCCATTCAAAATAGTCAATAGCTCTTATGAATCCTGCACTAAGGAATTTCTCTAATTCTACTTTGACTAGAAGAGCTATGTGAGGATGCATTTTTCTCAATTTTTGTTTGACTGGTTTTACAACTATAGCTATGGACAAGTGATGCATAATAAGATTAGTGTCCAACCTTGGCATATCTAAATTAGTCCATGCAAAATTAATCTTCTTTCTCTATAAGAACTTGGTGTATGCTTCCCTTTATTGTGTTGACAAGGACTGCACCAAGTGCACTATCTGTGGAGCTTCATCTGTACCCAAATTGACTACTTGTGTTGGCTCAAAAAGCACTGAAGATCTATCTTGAAAGTAACTAGGGAGATGATCAAGTACCTCATCCTTAGGTGCCTCAGAGAGGTTTTCACCCTTGGATACATCATTTATTTTTACTTTTTTAGGTTTTGACACCGCCACATAGTGGTTTTCTCCATTATAACTCTTATTCTTTTTTTCTTTTCTTTTTTATTTTGTGACTAAGGTACTTGATGTTTGGCTTTATCATGCTAGTAGCTGGTTCACTTGTGGAAGAGCCGACGGGTTCAATTGCATTCAGGTAACAGGTTATCTCATAGTCATTCTAGAATGTTAAGAGCTCAGGTTCTTGATAACATTAGGTCCAATCAATGAGATGAGGATGAGAAAGGGGTAAGTCAATGATTGGTTCAAGGTTGTGGATATGAATGGTATCATCTCTGGTGACTAAAGAGTTAGATTTTGTCAAGTATCCTTCTAAGTTAATCAAACTAGGATTCATCCTACCAAGTGAAGAATCATCCACTAAAGTGACCTATGGATTCAAATCCTCTAATCCTACACATGACTTTTCAGCTACCTCAGGATGATAACTATAAGTATGGATGACATCAACATCCATGTCTACTGTGGAAGAATCAGATAGAGACTCCTATTCATACTCATGTGAATCTATATCTGAATCCTGACTAGGATGTTTACACCATGCATGTTTGAGACATCTTGATGTGGAAGCTCTAATGTCATCAAGGGTAACATCTCTCTCCATCAAACCAAAAATATTTTTTCATTGATGTTCTCTTATAGGATCTTCTATTTCTATCTCATCTCGTTCGATGTTTTCAATTGTCATATGAGCAACTGGATTATCTAAATCTCCCAAAAGGAGATCAGTGGAAGGGACCCAATCTTCACACCTATCTTGTTGGTTTGTCAAATTGGGCATGTATTTTGGTTCATCTTCTCTATCTGTCTCATCAAGGATAGGAGCAATTTTCTTGTTATGATTTTCAAATCCTAGGCCAATCATCTTCTTAGACTTGCATCAAAAAAGAGAATGATCAAGAGGTTTATCTCTAGCATCCAATCTGTGATTAAGAGGGCCATGTCCTAGATAGCCCATATTTTTAACAAAATTATACCCTCTTCCATAAGCCTTAGGAGAGGGAGATAATTTCTCATTGTGCATGTATTTATCTTCTCTATAAATCCAGTCTTTAACAACTACCTCTTCTTTCTCATCTTAGATAGGTACTGAGGATTCTACAATTGTGCCAAATAAAGTCATGGCTCAAGAGGAAGGTCTCATTTCTTGTGAAGGTTTTCCATAAGACCTAGGTGAAACTAGTAGCTTTGTAAAGGAGTGGAGTTGATACCCCCCCATACCAAGGTCCATTGAATTGAATTTATCTTTGCACTATGCTAGAGTCACATTAAAATCTTCTACTTCTCTGTTGAGGGGAACATGACTCCCTACTAAAATTAAGTTGATAGATAAAGTGCTATCCCCAGGTATACAAATTTCTACTCCATTGTAGGGGAACTTAACACACTGATGGTAGGTAGATGGCACTACTTGCATATCATGGATCCATGGTCTACCAAGTAAGATGTTGTATGCAAGAGGACCAGCATCAACAATTTGAAACAAGATATCCTTCTCAACAAGGCCAATCCTAACAGGAAGGATGACCAACCCCTTGGAACCTCTTTTTGCCTCATCATAGGCTTTGATTGTGATCTTCTTTCTAGCATCTATGACTTCTTCTAAATAACCCAATGTCTTTAAAAGACTTAAGGAACAAATATTGAGCCCAACACCCCCATCTATCAACACATGCCTAAAATAGGTTTTGTGGATCATGACTTCAATATGAAGGGAAAGATTATGCAGGTGGCTCAAAGATTTATCATCATCTTCTAAAAAAGTAAGGTAAGGAGGGCTAGCAATATGATTGACCATGTTTTGGAATTGATCAACATATAAATTGTTGGGAACATTTTCTGCATGCAAAGCATCCTCAAGGACTTGCTTATATCTCAGGGACAACTCTAAGAGCTCCAAGATTGAGATCTGAGCTAGAGTTCTTTGCAATTGATCAACAAGGTTATAACTCATTTTGGGATTAAATGCTAGTGACATTCTTGGATGCCACTTGCTTTGGTTTATTGGATTGATTTGAACTATGTCCTCTAATGACAATAGGACCTTGACTTCTCGTGACAACATTAAGAGCTTGGGATGACATCCTAGAGTGAGGAACCCTTAGCACCACAATAGGTTCTTCATCAAAGACATGAGGAGAGTCCACATCGAGATCATAACCATAGGGATACTTGTTACTCATCATGTTGACATTGTCCTCCACAACTTCAAGCATGTTGACAACATTCTTCATAGTTGTGTAACTATAGTTGATCTCGGCCTTGCCATTCTTTGGTTTAGAGGTTTCCCCCTCCTCATACTTAGGCAAGGGTTCTTTGAAAGCCTCATGATCAGCATTGGTGTTCAAACCATCCACCTTAATTTTTCTATTTTCAATGAGATCTTGGATGATATGCTTAAGTTTCCAATAGTGTTCGATATCATGTCCAATACCATTGTGGATTTTATAGAAAGCTTTATCATCCCACCAATGTGGTTTAACATCAGGGAGATGATGCTTTGCGGGATCTTGAGGATGTGCAAGATTGTTGGCAATAAGTGTTTTGAAGACATCCTCATATGAATCACCAAGCTTTGAAAATTGATGCCTCTCTTTCTTAGGCTTATGTTCTTGTTGGTTGGATGCGTTGAGCTTCATTTCTTGAAAAAAACTAGTTAAGTGAAGAACACCTTGATCCATAGGTTGAGAAGAGTCCAGAACTCTATCATTAACAACTTGTTTGTTCCTATTCCAATGTGCATTCTTCCCTTTGTCCTTGTTAAAGTTGTTATTTTGACCATTGTTGTTGTTTTTGTTGTTGGTCAAAATTCCTTGCTCTCTCAAGACATCCTTAATCCTACATGCGGTTTCAACCATGGTGTCAAAAGAATCAAAGACCATTTTCCTAACTTCATACTGCATCTTAGGAACCAAGTTGCTAATAAGGATGTCAATCTTCTCCTTTTTAGTAATGGTCCTAGAGTAGTGAGAACATTGACATCTCCACCTTTGAAAGAAAGCAAAAAAGGATTCCCCTTGATTTTTTTTTAAGTTACATAGGTCCAACATGGTGAAAGATCTTGAAAGATTGTAGGCGAAGTGTTGGATGAATCTATGAACAAGTTGTTTGAAAGTCTTGACGGGGGGAGTTATATTGGTGAACCATTCCATTGCTTGACCTTTGAGACTCCTTGGGAACAACCTCATGAGATAGGAGTCATCTTGATGAAACTCAGAGCTCATAATGTAGAACTGGCACACATGGTCATGTGGATCCCCATTACCATCATACTTATCATATTGGGGAATTTCCACCTTCCTAGGAAAATATTTCATGCTCATACTCTTGTCAAAAGGATTAGGACAAATTAAGTTAAGTGAGAATAAACTCTTAGGTGCCAATAACTTTTCTATCATACTCTTCATTTGTCTAATCTCTTCTTCTTGAGATGGATTTTTCTTCTTAATCTTTTTGTCCACATCAAAGTTATAGGGGACTCTAGTGCCCTTGTTGATTAAGCTCTCTAGGAACTTGTCTTTGTTTTTCTCTAGATATCTCTCCACATACTATTGGAAGAGTGGTTCTTGTTGCATCTTCATGAAGTCTTGAGCATTGAGATCAAAACTTGAGCTACTACGTCCATGTTGCGAACCATGATGAGAACGTTGCGATGGTAGTCTTGAGCTCCTAGGTGGTGTTTGTCTCCTATAGTGAGCATGTTGTGAAGTTTGTCTTCCTCTAGGAATAGGAGATCTTGAAGGGGTTCTTGAATGCCTTCTGCTTTGTGGGGTCCCAGAAGGAGTAGATGGTGGGGAGTTGTTTCCACTATTGACACCCTTGTTGTTGAATTGGGCATTAAGCTGTTGGGCCAAAAGTCTATCTTGTTCTTCTTGAGAGGCTTTCCTTTACAATTCTAACAAGGCTTGTCTCTCCACCTCTAGGAGTCTAAACCTCTCTTCCTTTGCAGCTTGTTCATCTAAAAAGGCCTTCTTTTCATGCTCAATTATTTTGATCCTTTCACTTGTATACCTTGAAGTTGTTTGGAGTGGTGAACTTGGTCTCGGATGTTTGAACAAGTCATTGGTATATGCTGCATTCACATGAGTGTCACAATTTTCATTATCTGGGTCTTCATGTTGTGACCATTCTTCTTGGTGAGCTCATCCCTTATACCTCTCAGCCCTTTGATGTGCATCCAAATATCTGGTATTGATAAGGGGTGAGTCTGGTTTATTGTCATGAGAGGAATCACCAAATAGAATGTTGTCTCTATGTCTCTCAAATATGTCATCAATATTTTTATCCATTGCTTCTCTCTCCCATCGATTCATGGTGTAACTCATATCCATATTTGATTGAGAAGGTGCTAAGGATGTGCTCAACTCACTAGGATTTCTCTTGGAATCAAATAAAGCTTCTGAAGTATTCCTAGGAGATTGATCAAAGATGGGCTCTTTTCCCTTACATTTTTTATGAGTTTGGACTAAAGGTAATTGGTCAAAGACTACTTGAGGTCATTTTCCTTGATTTACTTGATATCTTGTCATAATCGACATGAAATAAAAGATCCTAGTTGATAAGATGAACCTAATAAATGTCTATATCAAACTAGGATAGTAAAAGCATTCAATTGTCCAAAAGAGAGATGGTAAGATAGAATTTTTGCAAAAGGTATAAACCAACACTACCACAGAGGTGCCCAATCAATAGATAAGTATCCTAACACATATAGATCAGGAGGATGATTTACCCAAATTATAGTTGATTGAAATTGATTTTGGATGGAAGTGAATTGGACAAGAGACTACTAAGACTCTCCAAGTGTGTTATCAAAGAATCTAAAGGTTTACTTTCTCAACAAGGATGACTTCTAACTAACCAATTCCAAGCAAGGTCACTTTTGAAATCAAAAAATACTAATCCAAGAGGTCAAAACATAGGAACCCAAGGTGCAAACAGGCTTCCAACTATGATGTAAGTGACCTACTATAATCTGAATTGACCAAGGAAAACTGGCAATGACACAAATCAGTAGGACAATAAGATGACTCTGTGCGATAGTTCACAGGATATTGGGACAATACAATTTGTCCAAATGATATTTTCCACAAAGGTCATGTGATGATTTCTAGGAAGTTGAGATGATAATATCAAGGTAGGTAGTGCAATAGTCATGTAGTATCATATGATATTTGACCAGTGAGTGTGTAAATCTCAACTTTGAAGGTAATTTGGCCAAAGTTGTAGGTTGATAAGCTCAATTTCTCAATTTCAAATGCAGTAATAGTAGAAAATAGATAGCTTTGCAAACAGTAAGTGATCAAATGTGTCATAAAACATTTGCACAAGGGAAAAGACAACCTTTTCAAGACAAGCACTTGGGATATCAAAATAGAAAAATCATATGAGCACTACCGTGATGTTTAATGTTCAAGAACGTTTATATGGGTAGATCATAGTGAAGACAATTCAAGCACTTACTAGCCTAGAAAGACAAAGGCTCAATACTCAACAACTTGGCCCACACTTGATGTCCCATTGCCTCACACAAAGTGGTTTCCCACAATAGATGTTGGCTTTGTCATAGAAGTGCTAATGACACAACCAAAGGAACACAGATGGTGAGTAAAATCTTGGGGTGATCTGGGTTAGTCCAATAGGATCAATCCTTGCATGAAGATGTTGAGCGGAAAAATTGATTAGCTTCTATCTAAGGTTCATAATAAGGGCTTCCATTTGTAATACCCCTCTTTCTCCTTGAAGGGACTCCTTACCTTGCAACAAGTAATGGACCTCATGGCCACAAGAGTACCTTAAGCATTCTTGCTTAGCATTTTCCTCATGGTCACAATCCCACAAGTACTCACACTAAGCAAAGACAAGTACTACATCTACCAAGGTTTTGTGCCCTTGATAGCCTTGATTTTATAGTGGGTTGGAATAGCTAGGTATTAGCTTGTCCCCACTTGGTTTGTTCCTCTTGATTGCTCAAGAGCAGGCCCGCTAAAGGATTCTAAACTAAACAATAAGTGGATCAACCTTTGAGGTTCAGGATTTTTGGTTCACCACAAGGGTGAAGAGCATACTCTCCTATCTCAAAAATATTTCCCAAACACACCAAGCAATTTTCAATTAGCCCTCTTGCTTTCAAAATGTAAAGATGGGTCAAGATTTCTGGTTCACCACAAGGGTGAAGAGCATACTCTCCTACCACCAAAATACCCTAATAAAAAGATATTAAGTGCCTAAGAAAAAATGAACTAGTATATGCCACACTTAAAAAATGAAAGTCAAAGAACAAGCACTTGATTGCTTTTATGCTTTAGGCAGCCCTGCAAGAAAGATTAGTAGCCCTTGTGCATTTGAAGCTTTGACATGCATTCTTTTAGAAAATAATGCAAGCAAATAGGGCACACCTATAAACACAACTTGTTAGGCCCACAAATGTTAGTACAACAAAAATCAAGTATAATCTGAAAATGAATCTTTGTCCTAACACAACAGGTCAAAACCAGCAAGCAAACAAATCCAAATCTTGCAAAGAAAGAACCAGAATTAGTCACTACCAGGCCTGGGTGACAGTTCTATCAGAAAAAGTTTTGTACAATACTTTTCAATATAGGAGTGTGATACTTTTGTTTTGTATGACAGTTCACAATGTATCCAAGCGAGAGAGTACTATATGGCTATGTGATAGAGTCTTGTATGGTTGCACAATACTTTTACTTGAAAATTATCACACAGGTATGTAAATAACTATCGTATGATACTGGAAGACTATCATATGATACTCTGTTAGAGAAAAAAAAATAGCTGAAATAACAAGCTAATAGTGATGAAAAAAAGTGTGGAAATGCAAGAAAAGAAAGGCAAAACATAAGTGTTTTGCGCCATGGTGGGTGCCAAAAATGTACACTCAAAATGTGCACTTGTCTAAGTCATTACTTCCAAGAGCATCCATGGATTGGAAGCCTTGAGAAAGTGACCTAGAACTTCCTAGGCATGTAGTGCAAGGGTGTCTAGGGGGACTCTCAACTAGAACTATTAAGCATATAACCTCGCTAGAAAACCATGCAATGGGAGATTCAAAGAGATAGGGGAAAGGATGCCAATATCTTCAAGAACCATAATGAAAGATGTAATGCAAACTATGCTAGAATAATAATGCAAGAATGCAACTATGCTATGAAAATGAGAGTATTACAAGCCTTTACTAATTAAGCTATGTGAATTAAGCTAGAACATGAATGGAAAGTAAACTAAAATGCCATGGAAACTAAGCTATAATGCAAGCATGAAGACTAGAATACAACAAGACCTTCAAAGCTCCAAAGTCACCAAGAAAACCTATAGCACAACATTAGCATCAAGAGTGGGATCTTTTGAATGAGAGAAGAGCTCTCCTTTTAAAGATAAATGGACCATGGAGATTAGGAGGCAAAATATTTGATCAAGGGAGAAGTTTGAAAGTGGGATCAATCCTTGTGCACAAATCTCCTCCAATGAGAAATAAGTGTTGACTTTTGTGCCCCATGTGAAACAAAAATGCATTTTTTTCTTTTTATAAAATAGGAATAATGCTTTATTTGTGCAACTTAGGATAAGAGGTAAGTGGCGGCTTTTTATTTAATAAAAGGGGAGGGAATTCCTTTTAATTAAATAAAGACTTAAGATAAAATGGTTAATCCATAGAATATAATTGAATAAATGATAGAATTAGGATTTGATCAAGGAAATTGATTTGAATTGAAAATATTACAAAGCATTGATTTAGGAAATTGATAAATTGAAAAATAGGGCCCAAAGTATAAGTGACCATTTTAGGGTGCATACAATAATTAGTCATGGAAGTTATCATAGAGTTGAAATAAGTAGAGAAAAAGTGTGCAAAGATTTTGTTAAGATGTATTAGAGCTTTGCAAGAGGTTAAAGCATAAGCGCATCAAAGGAACTAATCAGACAAGAAGTGTCACAGTGCCAATTCATCCAGCAAAAATAGTGTGGATCTGAGATCAGAAGGTTGTAGCCTTCAACATTTGAGTAGTGAGCTCTAGGACAATGTGTCCCCACCCCTAACAAGGTTAATTTTAAAAGAATCCTAACAGGGTCCAACCCTTGACAAGGTCACTCTACTAAATACATTGTAAAGCAACTCCTAACAGGGTTAAGGATCTTCTAACAAGGATCATAAGACACTAGTACAGATTATTAGTGGGTGTCAATTCCCACCGAGGTTTGTACCTATTTGGGTTTCCCCATAACCATATTGGTGTTATGTATTTTGTTCATCTATCTTGTTAATGTTAATGTTAATATTCATTTCAGTACTTAAGAATTCAAGTTAAGTTTAAAGAGCCAAGTAAAAAGATTTAATATAGTGAACACTGATTCACCACCCCCCCGCCCTCTCAGTCTTCCTATTCCTAAAAATATTAATTATAAATCATTCCAGTAACTAGAGAAAGATGCTAAAGAAAATCTCAATAGGATAGAGAAGTTGGGTGTGGCAAGATAGATATTTTATTTGTAATGATAAAGGAAACAATTCTTATTTCTTTTTAGTATGTAGGGAAGACTAGTCCTTACTTTAATTTATTATCTTTTTTGTACTGACCAGTGGACCTATTTTAGGTGTATGATATTATTTGCAGTATTCCAATATCCCTTGTAGGATTTGTGACATGGCTTAAGTGCCTCTTGTTTCTTCTATAGGTCTAGTGGTTGTATCATGCTTTGATAGGTCGATTTGTTGGTACAATGAAAACTCTAGCTTGTAAAAAGTGGTATTAGAGCTTGGTCAAAAGTTTGAATCTATAGAGGTTGTGACGAGTGATGTTGGAAGGTTGAATGTTGATAGTGTGTGAGCATCCCTCATAGGATTCATGACATGTTTTGATCAGCTCTTGTGTCTTCTATAAGTCTAGTGGTTGTTATTGAATCACTTGAGATACTACATTCTTGCAAGAATAATGTAAAGGATACATAAAAAAACCATAAAAAGAGTCACAAACATGATCTTACAATTTTATAAGTTAGTTAATAGATATAAGGTAAACATCATTAAATACCCTTTATTTTCTTAAAAGATATCTAGTGCAATAGAAAAGATGCTACATAATAGTATGTTGTGATTGAAAAGTACAAAAACATAGTTAAAATACCATCACCTATTATGAACAATAAAATTATACTAAGATTAGAGAAACATATAAATATCATTGTATTGTTTAGATTGGAGTCTTAAAAAGAAGTAACCAATAACAAGAGTACACCACTCTATAATTATAGCTTTAAAAACCTTATCCCCGAAGATTGACCTAACAAGTCACTAACTTTATCCTAGGTGTACTTATAAGAATTTGCTAAATCATCATTCCTTTTTTGAAATTCCATCCATGACTCATAATATGTCCTTTTTCAAATGATTAATTAAGTTTTCCTCAATAATACCAAGAGGTGGAGGGCATTCATGTAGGTATGGAGCATGATCATGGTTCCCAGGTGCCCTTAAAATAAGATTCCATAAACAATGACACATTAGTCACCACTAAAAAGACACATGGAGAGAATAGGAAATCCCAAAATCAAAAAAATTGGGCATCACATCAATCGCATTGGTGGATGAGAAAATTCTAAGTGTCATCACCATGTGCCTTCAAAATGATGGAGAATGTAGGAAATAAATAAACATGCTCTTCAGAGACACATGGATACAAGTGCAAAATAAATATGCCAATAGAAAAACAAAAATCCCATTGTGACATCTAAATATATATATATATATATATATATATATATATATATATATATATATATATATATATATATATAATATATATATATATATATATATATATATATATATATATATGATATATAAAATATATA
>BSBK01009843.1:0-112500 GCA_027943335.1 Chamaecyparis obtusa
CCACCATCATCGCTTTCTCGGACATTTATCAATTCCTTCAAATTGTTTTATTAGTTTTAAATTTTTTTATGGTGGTTTGAATTATACTAGATCATACCGAGGTAGTCACATGCATTATTTGTGTCATCATGTGAAGAGGGTGTGAGGAAGAATGGTGCAACGACTGAGCAAAAAGAATGGAGGTTTTAAGGTATGATGGGTATTTTTTCTTGTTTTATTGCTTAGTTTATTGGTGGAATTACTTTCTATTTACTGTGTTATGCAACTTTGAATATTTAGAATGGCTATTCTATGACCTTAACAGATTTTTTTTTTTTAATAAAATTGTGAATAAGTTTGAACTATACTTGTTTTTGAAGTGTCCTTACTTATACGAGGGCTAGGAAAGAGTGGAGCAAGACCTAAGAAGGGGTCGAGTAGGACGCAGAGATGGAAGTAAATACTAAGCCCAACTTGTACAGGGTAGCTAAGAGCAGAGGGGTTTTACAATTCAGTGTAATTGTAGGTGTTTGTCAAAATTGGGTTTTGGTCTTGTAGGTTTTTGTTGTGTTTCTTTGAACCTTACCTAGTGCTTGGTTTTCTTATGACCATCTAAGTATGATTAAGTATGTCTAGGCACCAAATTCTATGTAGTCGTGAGTCTTTGTCAGAATTGGGTTTTGGTTTCATAGTTTTTCGGTTTAGATTTTCTATGTGTTTGTTTGAATCTGAAGGAGTACTTGGTTTGTTTATGGCTAGCTAGTTGTGGGTTCTTAGTATTGGTTTGATGTGCATTTATTAAAATCTTACCTAGTTCATTTTGTGTGTGTGATGGTTACATGTGATTTTGAAAAGCTTAAACTTTAAGCTATGGTATTTTAACAGCAAAGAGGATTGTGAATGCTTGGTTTTTTAACAACAAAGAGGAATTTGGAATTTGGAATTGGATGGTGTGGAAAAAGGGGGGTATAAGTGGCCACTTTTTTTCTGAAATTAGGTAAACATGAACTTCACACAGAAATTTGAGGGTCATGCACTCAAAACTAGGAGTTGTGCAAAGAATAAGAATTGTAGTACTCTGATTCTAGTTTCTAAACTACTAAAGTTTTTTAAAAATGGATAAGATTAAGAGGGTCAAACCTATCGCACACAAAAAATTATTTCTGATTTTTTTAGAAAAACATATAACATAGTTATTTTTGTGCGCTTCACAAAATATATAGTTAAATTTAGTATTTTTCAAAACCCTTTGGTAGGATGATAGGTAAGAGTGAGATGTAGAAGTTGTGTATTTTTTTGTAATTTTCCATTTAGTATTTTTTATATGATTTTTTGAAGTGACCGCATCCTGAGAATCTAGTACATGTTCATGCACTGGGCATAACTTGCATAAAAATCATTGAAAATGCAAACTTCTTTTTTTTAAAGTGTATAGAATCTAGTGTAGAACAGTAATATGTAATTTGTTTTGACTTTGGTCAAGTAGATCAAAATTTATTAAGAAAATAGTAGATATATGTTTGTGGAGGATTGTCATTGACAAAGAAAATTAAAGTTCACTATACTAATGTTGTCCAAAAATAGAAAAAAATATATGATCAAAAAGCTAAGAAGATGTGTGAGAGTGTGGAGGTAATTTTAGAGATACCCACTTGATCATTTGTAAGTTACCTGATGATGATGAAGTCAAGAAATCATGTTGGAAGTTGAAAAAAAAATGTAAAAGGACAAAAATGGAGGGAAAATGGGCTTGCAAGCCTTAGGGTCATTTTCTAACCCTTTTACCAATCGAAAACCTGTACGGGTTTTGATATACAAAGTAACCCGCTCGGGTTTTGAAAAACAAAAAGCACAATTTCAAATTCTACAAAATTCATACAGGTTATGAAGACATAAAAACATTTTCTTGTAAGTGTGTAATACACTACACATATTTATAGATTTTCATATATGATATGTGTCTATGTATGTATATATGCATATCTATAGTTATATACACATATATTTATATATGTATATATGTATGTATACATCCATGACTCTTCTTGTTTCATCTCTCTCTCATCTTCCTTCCCTCATCAACGTCGTTGTCTATTCTGAGGCCTAATTATCCTCGTTGAACTCTCTCTCTCTCTCTCTCTCTCTCTCTCTCTCTCTCTCTCTCTCTCTCTCTCTCTCTCTCCTCTCTCCTCTCTCTCTCTCTCTCTCTCTCTCTCTCTCTCTCTCTCTCTCTCTCCCTATCTATCTTTTCTTCCCTCCCTATCTCTCTCTCCCCACTTCCTCTTGGGTTTCTAGTTATACATAACCCATACGGGTTATGAGAAAATATGGACATTATCTTTAGGCTTCCATAACTTTTACGAGTTATGAGGAAATATTTATATTTTACTCCCAACGGCCTTAAAACCAGCATTGCAACTTGTTTGGAGGTCTCGTTGTTGTTCCACATGATTTTATGTGACAGTAACAGTCAGGTTTGCATTGTTTATTGTCAAATTTTCTTTGCAATAATTGATTTTTCTTTTTTTTTCTTTTTTCTTGAAATTAATTTATCATTTTAACTTGATATTATAAGCAAATGATGCTAATTTGTTTCTTTATTGGTATTTGATTGTTTATCAGGAATAACTTTAAGAACCCCCCTCCCCCCCCACCCCACCCCCACCCCTAGAAAAAGTGTAAAATTTTGGTGAATCAAACATTGTTTCGGGGGAAAAAATTCATGTCCAAGGCGATTTTTTTTTCAAAGTAGGAAAAAAATTTAATTTGTATTGGTGATTTTTTTCATACCGTAATAAAATTCTATAAAATTGTGGTGAATATACTTTTATGCAGGGCCAAAATATATATTTTATAAGGTGAATGATTTAGTTTTGGAGGAAAAAATTTGTACATGTGAGGTGAATGATTGGAAAGTTAGAAGGGAAAAAAAAAAAATTACTGGCGAATTTTAAGAGTTGTGTGTGTCTCATCGTGTGGGGTCAATGCCAAATGGAAATCTATCAAATTATAAAGATATAATTAATGCAATGTCTAGTCACATTAATATCAACTTTTTTGGTAGCCAAGTTGTCAGCCATTACTGCACAATGGTATCGATAATCGTGACCACATAGGCACGTACCATAAATGGATTAATCAAGACCGTATGATTGATCATACATCAACAACTGAAGTTTTATTTCAAGCACAATTTCTTGAAGGAAATAGGAATCTTTGGGATGTCTCTGGAATGAAGACATGTATCAAGCCTTAACATGGGCCTTGCATGGTAACTTATAAGAAATAATTGTCTAGTCAGTGACCACTAACAGTAACAGTGACATTCTCTAACTTCTATCCACTCACCACGCATGGATTAATCGAGACCGCATGATTGATCGTAGATCAACGATTGAAGTTTTATTTCAGGCCAAATTTCTTGAAGGAAACAGAAATCTCCAAGAAGTCTCTGGAATGAAGACATTTATTAAGCCATAACATGGGCCTTGCACGGTAACTTATAAGAAATAAATGTCTAGTCAGTGACTATGACATTCTCTAACTATTACCCACTCATCACGCATGGATTAATCAAGACCATATGAATGATCGTAGATTAACAACTGAAGTTTTATTTCAGGCCCAATTTCTTGAAGGAAACATAAATCTCCAAGAAGTCTCCGGAATGAAGACATGTATCAAGCCTTAACATAGGCCTTGCATAGTAACTTTAAGATTAGTTTAATTGTAATTTTGTAATGAACTATAATATATTAATAAATTATATGCCAAACTAATATATTAATAAATTTGCACCTAAGTAAATTTAATTAACTACAGTCAACTCTTGGTTCAAAAACCATTTTCAAAGTAGTAGGTCCTAGGTATATGAACCGTTAATGCCCATTCTATTTGAAAATTCCTCGATAGATTCCACTTTCAATCTTCTTCTTTTTTCTCTATCCTTTTTTGAATTGTATTTTATTTTTCCCTTCTGTGCACCATCCCCATCTCTGGCATTCTCACTCTCTTGTACATTGTGAATCTTGTAAATCTACTTATGATGAAGTAGCTTCCTGATTTTGGCCAAAAACTTTTCCACCACCAAAGTACAATGATAAGGTTTTGCATTTTGTTGGCCTCTCTTGGCTTTCCCCACATGCAGGAGCCTTACCCTTATTCTTGTTCAAAATCTCCAATGAAATAAAGGCTTCCAAAACAAATATTAACTTTTTGAAGAAGTGACAATATGAATAAATTATAATATATATAAATATGATTCATTGGCTCTATGGTCTACAATATAAAATCTAGATGTCATGTCTGAGGCCTCCTAGGTGACCATTGACCACTAACAGGTCCCAACTGAATAAAAATGAACTCAAAATTGTAGATAGATAGAGGTGAAACCTGAGGTGAATTTAGAATAATATTATAACACATCACACTTCAAAAATTAATCACTTAGCTTTGCCTCAATTGTAGTTTCCAATGCACTCAATAGTCTGAAACTTCGCTATCAATCAAAATTGAGATACCACAACCAACTAATTCATCAAACCAAAGTATGTACAATAACATTGATCTATGAATGTATTTATACCAATCTTTTTTGGAAAATTTGGTGGGAAGCTTATATGGTATAAAAATATTTGGTGAAGCCTGCATCATGAATATAACACGTCTTATGTAATTTCCAAGGTGATTATGGGTCATCCAATAATTTTCTATGATTAATAGAGTTGGAAAAAATGGCATTGGTTTGAGATACACGTCCACAAAATGTCAGGTGATTTGAGGCCTCCTCTAGATATATCTTTATAAAACCATTGGCGAATATAGGTCGTCGATTAAGACAAGCTTTGGAAATTGTAGGCAAAAATTTTTAATTTACCATGTCCAAAAATTAAATTTGATAGGAGATATTGTGAAAGAAAAAGAGAAAATTACATAAACCAATGGGCAATGGGCCTGGGCATTCAACCCAATATTTATAAAGTTTGGGCGATATGGTCAGCTTGATATACACACTATATTCACCAAATCTCAGTCACCAACTTGAGTCATTCACCAATTGGTGAATATTCACCACTAAAGTTATCCTTGTTGTGTATGTTATGTGTAGGGTAGTCAATATTTAAACAATGAGAAAGAACAAGAGAGGATCGATTGAGCAATGAGAGGCAGTAAAGAAAAGATAAAAGGAGTGTATAAGGAGATTACATGAAGGTATGTCATCTAATGCACCTAATGAAAATGATGAACATGCAACAACTCAAATTGACATTATGAATGTACCTAATGCACCAAATCAAAATGATCAACATACACTAATTGAAATGCATGTGACAAAAGCACCTAATTCACCAAATGAAATTGATCAACATACACCAACTCAAATGCATGTGACGAATGCACCTAATGAATGAAATGAACATACACCATTTGAGATTGATGTGATGAATGCACCTAATTAATTTGAAGAAGATACACCATTGCAATTTGATGTGATTAATGCACATAATGCACCTAATAAAAATGAAGAGCATTCCCCAATCTTAACACCTCCTAGAATAATTCTTAGAAAACCAAAGTTTCTAATTGACATTGATGAAAATATTGTGAAGCCAATGCATGATAAAATTTCTAAAAGAACTTGTAAAAGAACGGTTAGAAGAATTTGGAATTTAACTATTTTGAAAACTTAAACCAAAGTGGAAGATGTCAATTAGTTGTTGAAATGATTTAAAATCTGAAATTTAGAGAGACAATGAAAATTTTGGGATTAAGGACATCTAAAAATAGTAATGAAAGAATAATTGTGAGAAATCTATTTGATGCATACCAAGCCATTAGTTTGAAAACACGCACTAAAGATGCCAATGTTACTTGACGTGTCCTCACATCAACCATAATGGGAAAGGAAATGAAAAAATCTCATTTAATAAGGAAAAAAAGAAAGTCATTAAGGATAAGTAGAACAACATTAAGCAATGCCTTAGAGAGGTGAGAGAAAATTGTTCAAGAACAACATAATTCTCTTTGGGCATTCTTGGGTAGATTCCCATGCAAGGACAAGGTTGTTGTTGATGCACTAAGAACAGAAATTGACAAATTTTGGCATGACAACACAAGGGTTTCACCCAACCAAAGAGATGTTGTTAGAAGGAAAATTAGAATTAGAAATCATGAGCCATATCCAAAACACTATTTAGATATGACTTGAAGTTCAAAAAAAAATTGCACTTAGGGAACTTAAGGGACATCGTCGGTAGGGTATGTCGGTGAGTGTTCTGGCGTGCTAAGAGACAAAGTGGGACCATGCCTAAGGTAAAACTATGCAATGGAAGTGTTGGTTCATGCCCACAATAAATAGAAACATTGTTGCTCCAAGTCAGTTACACAAGGGACATTGTCAGTAGGGTATGTCGGTGTGCGTTCTGATGTACCGAGAGGCAAAGTAGGATCATGCTTAGGGTAAACCTACCCAACCAGATACAATGAAAGTGTCAATTTGTGCCCACAACAAATAGAAATGTTTCTCCCTAAGTGCATCTGAGGGATAATTATGAGTATTTTATAAAGCACCTACCCTCTAAACACTCTCCCAAACCAAAAAAATACTCCAATAGCCTAGGAAAGGATCAAATAGACAAAATTGACAATTTTTATCTGTTGAAACATGTCAAAAGGTGTCGAAAGAGGTAGATATATCAAATTGATCATTCCTAATGCATATTCTAACAATTAAATTTAGCGACCTTGATTACACTTGTAATGAGAAAAATGGATCATATTTAAACTGTAAATCTATACATTTCAAATTATGAATACATACACACAATGAACAAGTAGGATCACATTTAAATTGTAAATATGTATGTTTCAAAGTATCAAGACATACACACAATGAACAATTTTGATCATATTTCAATTGCAAATAACTAAGTTTTTAAGTACAAAGATATGCACACAATGAACAAATTGGATCGACTATCAAGTTTCATATACATCAAAATAAACAATAATTGTGTACATATCAAAAAATGGCATAGATGCCAAGTCAATAATAGTTACAAAAATGTGGTATGTGCCATGTCAAGGTCAATATATACAATACAAATGGTGAATATATACAAAAATTGGTCTTTCAATGACCACAACTAGATCTATATGTCTCTATCAATATCTATGACTGTGTTGGATCATCAAAATTGAGCCTCTTTGAAGAAGTGCATGGCACATTGGGTGTCTGCACAAGAATAATTCAAATGCTAAATCAGATATCTTTTCTCTAAATAATATCAAAATAACTAAATACTGGAATGTAATTTTTTGGCAGTTGAATTTTTTATTATCTCATCTCTTTCTTCTGCACTTGGGTTGTATAGTAAAGTTGATGGTCTCCTTCGTGGGTGAATAAGACTCCTTTTTAGGAAAGGTAGAGGATGCATGGGAAGTCATGAAGGGTATTGTAACAAGTAAAACAAAATTAATACAAGTTAATAACATATATGTTGAAAGAAACACTAAAAAACTAAAAATGCATGGACTAAAAAATAAATGCATACTAGAGCCTCAAATGGATCTCCTATGCTAATAGGAGGCACAACTACTGATGAATCAACTACGATCTTTTCGTGTATGGTAAGTGATTAAATATGTTATAGTCATAGAGGGGGAAATTAGGGCTTTCTAAGAAATAGGAAATCAGGGCTTTCTAAGAAATAAGAAAGCAATCCAAAATGAGTTGACAAGAGGGTTTCAACTAAGAAGACATGCATACCTCTTGCATCTATTGTGTTGGACCTCCTCTTCAATGATCAAGATTCCTTATGAGGAAAGGTAGAGGATCCATGGGAATTCATGAAGGGGGTTGTAACAGATAAAACAAAATTAATACAAGTTATTAACATATATGTCAAGAAAAACTAAAAAACTAAAAATGCATGGACAAAAAACAAATGCATACCAGAGCCTTAGATGGATCTCCTATGCTCATAGGAGGAAAATTCATTGATGAATCTATTACGATCATTTCCTATATGGTAAGTGATAAAAGATATTATAGTCATACAAGAAGGAAGTGGAGCTTTCAAACAAACAAAAAAGCAATCCAAAAGGAGTTAACAAGAGGGTTGCAACTCTGGTGTGCACTTAGTAAAAAGGAGTTAAGAAGAGAAGTATACATATTCCCTTTATTGTGTTGGAACCCATCTTTGATGAGTAGGACTTCTAACGAAATGGAATGGTAGAGAATCAATGGAAATTTCTTATGGGGGTTGTAATAGGTAAAAGATAATTAATACAAATTAATAACCCAAAGTTGTTGACAAACTTTAAAAAACTAAAAATGTGTGTACTTATTTCTAAACAGATATGTTTAACATATGTAGAAAAATGCACATTAGAGTTTTATATAGTTCTCATGTACTCTTAAGATGCATTGTCAAATCTGAGATAGTTGTTACCTTTTCCTGTATGAAAAATGATAACATATGTTTTAACTTCATTGAAGGATTTATAAATTTCAAACAAGAAATAATGCAATCCAAAGTGAATATGAAGATGTTACCTTTTCCCTCTCCTGAACCTCATCGACATTAGGTGCATTCATTAATTATGTAAACCCCATTTGTTTCAGTATATAGAACAAATAAATTAGGTGCATTTATCAATATCTATATATACATGTTTAATCATAATATATTTTAACAATTAATGAATTTAAATTGTACTAAATTACCTTATGTTGTTTGGGTGTCCGAGAGGATTTCTTTTTTTTCCTTAGAGTGCTGGAGGATGGCTTTCTCACAAGAGATGTCCTCAAGGCGGGTGGGGTAGACTAACATAAACAAAATTAATATAAGAGAAAAGAAAATATTTAATATTAAATCTAAGTAACAAATATCTAAATCTAAATGGTACCGCAAAGCTATCTAGGCCAAAGTCAATGGCCGGAAGAGGGATATCATCAAGTTGGGACATCTTATCCCCTGATAAGCCCTATAAAACACCAAGTAATGATACAGATATATTAAAAAATATATATTTTGAAACCAGTGTACTATTATATTTTTAACAAATTTACAAATCTTTACCTCTAGTGGAGAAACTACTTGTGACCATAGAGTCAACTGAAAAATATGTACTCCCACCACTTGTTGCACTGTACAATGCATTTTTTTATTTGTCAGTTTAAATTATTCTAAAAATTAAAATTTATTTCTTTTTATAACATTTAGTCACTTAATTGATAACATTTCATAAAAAGAATTAAACACACATGTGTTTGATCGTGGCATAACAACATACTCATCAGGTCGCCGGTGCATAGCATCTACTCTTGCAATATGTACATGAATGAGATGTTGAACCATCCTCATTCGTGTCAAAGTCTACACCAGAACATAAACCCTTGCAGGTGGCGCACATATGTTAAATGGGTTGGCCTATGCTAAATGATGCATGAGGTGATGTTGATGAAGGAAGTATCGTTGATGAAGGAGGTATTGTAGGTTCTATTACATCCTCAGATCCAACTAATTGTGTCCCATGTTGAACAATGACATCAGTCAATGATAAATTTTCTTGAAGAGTCTATAACTCCATAGACTCCTTCAAGGATATTAGGACAGTGACATGAAATATGTGTTTAGGAGTTGTACGCCTCCTATGTTTTGGGTGTACCACCCTATGGGCCTTAGGTCTATCCTACACAGAGCCTCTCCCTCTACCTAGAAACTATCAGATGTCAAAGTAATTCAAATTCTTGCTGAGGATAAACTCACAATTTAACTTTCTCAAAAAAAATAGAGGCACCTCACAATTATTACAAGGTGGTTGGTCAAAGACCATATACCACCTATCCCAAAAAGCTACTTTCATCCTAGCATGAACACAACAATGTATAGGAAAGTGTGTCGTATTAGTAATTAGGATATTATTAATGCTAGGATTGGTGAGAAGAGCGCATATGTAATCTTTAAGTATGCCCTTTCTTTTCACTTGATCATATGACAACCCATTCATAAAATGCACGACATATATCCCTCCCTGAACCCCATTTTGTAACCTATCTAGATACCTCATTTTCACTAGTGGCTATAATTTCTAGGGTTGTTGTGAGGGATGAGTGTTGTTCCTGAGTAGATGACATCAACCTATTCACTAATGTAGATATTTGGGCAGTGTTTTGTGTCGGGTGATTGATAATATCATCATGTGTGGCCTGTACACGATCTATTAGAGGTGGTGGAGGGTTTCAAGTTGTGGTAGTTGTTCATGAGCAATATTTTCATGGTTTTGTGGTTGTGGGGCAACATCTTTATGGTTTTGTGGTTGTGGAGTTGCATCATGAGGGTTTTGTGAATGTCGTTGTGCAATATCTATGGGGTTTTCTTGTGTTGGTTTTGTAGGAGGAGTTCTTTGTTGTCCCTTTCATTTTTTAGGATTATTTATAGAATTTGACATCAAATTAATAAAAGAAAATATAAATCAATTAAAAAACCCTACTTTAACCAAAATGCAAGACAAAAGCAATGGAAAAAAATGAAATCTTACCTCTTCGATGCGGTGGCATGGTCGAAAAATGATATAAACTGTGATAAATGTTATGAAAAGCATAACATGCTCAATTTGTGAGGTAATTTGGGTTTTTTTTCTATTGTTGGATGTTTTGGGGCGTTAAAAATGGCCCAAACCCATGACCTACAAAAACATATAATGTTTTTCATAAACCGTATGGGTTATGAGAAAAAATTTGTTTCTCATAACCCACATGGGTTATGAGAAACTTTAACCATTTTATAATAGTTTTTTTAAGGCTCAGTAACACCAATCCAAGAGTGATTTTGAATTTTTTAGAACCCGAGCGGGTTATGAAAAATTTTATTCTTTTTGGGCATGTGGCCACTTAATTGACTAGCATCTTGGTGCACTTACCCTATAATTTTCATAAAGTTTCTTGAATCATATACCCAACATAAGATGAACAACAGAGATACCATTGCCTTATATATAGGGGTTCATGATCTATGTCCTTTAGAAATGAGTAATCTGAATGCAATTGATGCATGACTAAATTGAATGCAATAGATTGTCTAAAATGAATAACAAAATAGTAAATAATAAAGAATTGTAGATTAAACTATAAATACATTAAAAAAAATAGTTGCCCTATTTTTATTTTATTTTTTAACATTGGGAACATCAAGATATGACAATTTTTTGGGGGAAGCGGTGAGCCCTACATTGTAGTTTAGGGCATGCTAGTGATTTATTTAAGCCAACAAATATATAGAGAAATATGCTACATTCAAGTGCATGCAACTCTATTAGTTACATCTTTACATTATCATTTTGCATAGTGAACAATAGAAACAAATAAGTAGATGGCTTCTTTACACTTGATTTGTGCAAAGCAAGCTAAATGACAACCATTATTTTTATAGCGTGTCTCCCATCTATAAAGCCAAGTAGCATACACATGACTACATTTTGGATAATGACTTCTCAATGAGGAAATTTCCATTCAAATTTGAATCTTGATATATAATGTTATCTTGATATCTAATGTTCATGCAACTTGAAGGTGATTCAGAGATGTGAAAATGGTGATGCAGTTTGAACCCAGTTAGGAGAAGTGAGTATGAATACCTCCCTACTAACAAAGATAAGCTCATTCATGTGGTGGTAGGGGCCACTTCATAGTCTAATAAAATTTTGGGACTTCTATAACTTGAAACCTCTTTAATATCCATGTGTTTTCATGTGCATTTCACTTAAAGCCTTACACTAATTCACTAAATGTCTCTTCCATAATGTCGTGTAGTTTCTCCAAGA
The DNA here is from genome assembly GCA_027943335.1 of Chamaecyparis obtusa. Lineage (NCBI taxonomy): Eukaryota > Viridiplantae > Streptophyta > Pinopsida > Cupressales > Cupressaceae > Chamaecyparis > Chamaecyparis obtusa. The sequence continues at coordinate 11,806 of BSBK01009843.1, forward strand.
CAGTTTGAGCATTGATGTTTTGAAACTTAACCTCATTTCTATATATGGCATGCATGCTACCAATCTACTTTGATTTGGCATCTACCAATTTGGAGGAGAAATTTTTCCTTTAAATTCAAGCACTAATTTCAATCCTCACAAAATTTTATGCCCATTTATGGCTTACGAGTTCCCTCATCTCTGGCTTCTAATTGTTAGAATATTTTAGAATAACAAAGAGGGGGATTGAATCAGTTATCCTCAGGTCCACATGTACCAATTGAAATTTCTAGCACTTCAACAATCTCAGATCTAATCAGCTATTCAACTCAGTCTCTATAGCATATATCAGAAACATATAACATGCAGTCCAATGTCCAAAAGTAACTAGCTTGCAGAATATAACAACATTCACACAAGTATAACACCGGGATTTATAGTGGAAACCCAACTTGGGAAAAACCACTTTGTAACATGCTACTAATATTTCACTCTTCTAAAGGGAGCTCTTTGAAAAGCCAACCTTGTTAAAGGTTTACATACACACTATTAGGTGTGACCCTATTAAAGGATTTATAACACTATCAAAAGTGACCTAGTTAAAGGATTTAAGAACATTCCATTAGAATGCCACCTTGATTAAGGATTTATACAATGACTGTTAGGTCAACCTTGATTAAAGGATTTAGACTGATACAATGGTTAGAAAGTAACAGTAGTTTCTGATCTAAAAAACATACAACTCACTTTGCAAATACAGATCCACTTCACACATATATGTTGATTTACTAACTAATCTCCATTTCCATCTCCATATCTGATCTGCTCAGAATTCGCTTCAAGCTCAATCACAACTTTGTTCAGCTCCTTCACAATTTCACCTTCAGCCTTCTGCTTAGACTTATCAGTCAATAACATCAACCTTTTCTTCATACTCCATAACCTCACAATTAGGTTTTCCTTCATACCTCTTCTATTAGGTAGATCCATCTTTTGCCGCTTAATCTCCTCCGTAGATCTTAGGTTTAGGTCAGATTCATCAAATCCTTCCATCATTATGTTCTTCATCCTTCCTTCTAGATACAACTCCAAACTTATCTTTAAATCCATAAGAAAACAATTTACCATGCATTAAATGCTCCATACAATTCATTAATAACATCAACACATTTTACATATCCAAAGAATTCAACTGTCAGCTGGGATTCTCAATTCTTTCTCCAAATATAAATTACTGACACTCAGTCAATATTGTGTTCTTCATCTCGGTCATCACTGTGTATCTCGGTCACCACTACAAACTATCTTCCTTGTCAAACACTATCTTTGCTCGGTAATTTCCTATCGCTCAGCATTTACTGATGTTCAGTCAACACTAGATTTACTCGGCATATACTGGCGCTTGGTCGACACTAACATCACTCGGCTTAAACTTGATTTCTTCACTTTTTCTCGGTTAAGCCTACAATTTTATTCTTTCTTCTTACTTAGATAAACAACACATTATCTTATAAATGTGCCAACTAATCAAGTACCCATTGAAGTATCAAATAACTCAACCTTTCCTTAGGTTCTCTTGTTATCTGCTTTCCCTAATCCTCTTCATCAATCAATAGATATGGTACTCTCCTAGATAGCAATTGTCTTACCAGATAAGGTTTGACATTGATGACAATATAAAAAATTGTTTCAATTACAATTTCCAACAATCTCCCTCTTTGGCATTGATGGCAACACCACATGAATAACACATGATTTACCAAACAATCCAAAAACTTATTGTGCATCATATTTTTATAATATCCTTAGCTTCATTCTGATTCACAACTTACTTTTGCTATCTGCATACACAATTACTCCCTCTGAACCTTTTATGTATCTCTCTCTCAAGTTTCATTGAATCTTCTCTGTGTTTTCCTCTGAATCTCTCCCTCTTTGACAACAATGCCAAAGCATGTATCTATCACTTCCATCTTCCAAATGTAGATGTCTTCATGTCAGTTTAGTGTGTTTTATTTCTCCCTCTATCATCTTGCTTATGACTGATTAATATCTCTACTTTACTTCTGACAACTCTAGGAAACTCCTAAAGTGTGACCTTTTCTACATCAATTTGTCAAATATTCTGAGTAGCACATTTGATGCAGTGCTCCTAGTTGACTAGGCAGCCTTAGTTAGGGGAATCACCCCTAGTTTACCTCTAAGATATTCATGAGCATCCTTAGGTAAAGCTTTTTTGAATATGTTTTCTAATTGTTCCTTTGTATTCACATATTCCATTCTCACTTCTTTATCTTGTACCAACTCTCTCAAGTAATGATACTTGATAGCAATATGCTTAGTCTTAGTGTGCATTACTGGATTCTTTGATATATTAATAGCACTTGTGTTATCACATAAAATAACAACCAGCTCAGTGATTTTCTCTTTCATACCTTTTAACAATTTCTTAATCCACACTAAATTTGAACAATTCATTGCAGTTGCTACATACTCAGCTTCTGTCGTATATTGGGAAATGTAGTTCTATTTATTTCTTATCTAGGAGACTAATCTCTTTCCCAGAAAGAATGCTCCACTGTTAAAATGGAAAAATAAATTCGAGCTAGGAACAAATTAATCCAAATGAGTTAGGAAAAAGGAAGATTATCATGAATCAAGCTAATCCTTAGAGCATACACCAAAATGAAACAACAAAGGAGACAAGAAGATATTGAAGGGGGAAAAGCGTAAAAAAAACCCCGTGAATTATGAATGGGCAAAATAGCCAAAAAGAGAGAGAGAGAGAGAGAGAGAGAGAGAGAGAGAGAGATAGCTTTAGCTCATACAATATTTTAGAAGAATGAGAGAGAGAATAGAGAAGAAGAGTTGTGAGAAGAGAGGAGAAATATCTCTATATGTAGAGATAAGAGGAGTTCAAAATGTAACTCCCATGAGAATGAATGCCACCATTCATAAGTGTGTGAGGCCAAGTGTGAGATTTCTCATAAGGAGGAATAAACTAATTTACAAAATAAATATTTGTCCTCACATATTCTACTAGAGGACAAAATAGAATGTAGGAGAAAGAAGACAAAAAGAAATATATTAGGATACCTTGGCTTATATCCTAATATATTAGAACAAGAAAAGAAGAAAAAAAACTAACCTTGGTTTATAAATACACCAAGGAAAGATTACAACTTCTAACACCCCCCTTTAATCTTTACTTGGGGTAATTACATCAATAGGTATTAAATCCAAATGTTTACAATGAATCTGAGATGTTTCTTTGGAAAGAGTCTTCATTAGGATGTCTTTGGCTTGATCATCTTGCATGTCTTCAACTTGTGTTTTGGAGCTTGAATGGTACATAGGAGTTTGAATATCATGTTGAGGAGAGCCCAAATTTTTAAGAGACCATTGAGATGCATTTATGCAATTTGTATATTCAAGTCTATTTAAAACTAGAGGTGGAGCATAATCAGAACTTGAGCCTGCAAAAAGGCAAGAAACACTAGTAGAGTGCCCATCATTGGGATCACCTAGTGTTGAATTAGTAACATTTTGGAAAAAATCATATTGAGAATCATAAACCAAATTTGTAACATTTTCATGAGTTATAGATTCAGAAATACAATCATTAGTTGTATAAGATAAATCTGTAGTGTATTCATCAAAATATGAAGCATTAATAGGAGAGTTAATATAAGCATCATTATCATCAATCATAGAACTACCATCAGAAATTTCATCTTGAGTAATAGACATGTCTTGCAAAGTATTATTAAGAAATGTAGATATAATTTCATCTTCTTGGTCAAACATATCATCAACAAGAGAGTAAAACATATTATTATCATCACAACTAGGAGAAACCAGATTATTAGGAGTATCATTACTTTTTTTATCATTATCATTAGGAGGAGTATAAATATTATCATTAATGTTAGGAGCAAGAACAGAAATATGGTTAGGAGCAGAAAACACATCATGTAATTTATCATTTTGAACAGAAATAATATCAGTTCCTTCAACTTGACAGTAATTATTAGCTAAAGAAACAGGGATATGCATAGAATTAGGTTGGAAAGAATCAAATACTTCCTTGTGGTATTGGACATGTTGAGATGCATCATGATCAATAATCCATTTAGGTGGTCTAGAAGAATTAAAACAGACAATAAAAGCAGAACAAAATTGATTTCCATTAGAGTAATTTTGAGAATTTCATTGATCTTCTTTCTGTTTCTTAAAACAATTATGAATTAAATGACCATTTTTACCACAATAGGTGCAATAAGGCCTATTTGAAGGACTATTTTTATTATGATAGTGATTGGAATTATTAGTATTGTTAGATCATTGATAATTGTGATTATTATTTGAAGGATTAGTATTGTTAGGTCATTGATGATTTTGATTAGCATTTGAATTATTATTAGGAGATCTATTATTATTATTATTATGAGATTGAGAAACATAAGCATGTTCATGAGATTTCAATATACCAAATTGAATTAGTTTAGCCTCCTCTTGACGCAACATATTTTGAAAAATAGCATAAGTTAATTGAGTTGCTAAAGAAGGAATAGCTAACTGAGAATAGATATTTGTAATAAATTGCTAAAACTACCTAGGTAAACATTTAAGAATTATAATATGAATTATCCTTAAATCAGAAAGAGAAACTTGTAATCCAGTGAGTAAATTTTTAATTGAATCAAACTTGAGCAAAAAATCATCAACAGAATTAAAATCTGTATACCTGAGATCTTCAAGCTGGTCTTGAAGTTGGATTTTACGGGTCTCATCTGCACTATCATAGGTGTTTTTTAGGATGTCCCAAGCTTGATGGGCTTCTGTATAAGAGGAAATAAGGACATACAGTTTGGGGCTTAAGGATAGGCCAATTAGACCAAGGGCTTCATCGTTCTTAGCTTGCCAAGCATCTTGGTCAGCTTGAGAAGCAATGGTAGGAGGTTTAGTGCTAGCATTAGTGGCAATGTTTAACAGATGGCAGAATCTAAATATCCAGGTCATGTGGGTTTTCCAGGCATGATAGTTGGTGTTGGTTAGTTTTATCTCAGGCATTAGGGTAGACATGTTGGATGCAGGAATAAAATAGAATGGACAGGGAAGCTAGAAGGGAAAACACATGAAAAGAATAGAAACAGAAAGAACAAGTAAAAAGCTAATTGAACTCACATGTAATGGCACATGAACTTACTGAACTTTCTATAACTGAACAAAGACTTGCAAGAAGAAAGAATTTAAAAATAGAGAAAAAGAATTTCGACAATATTTAAACGTAATATCTGCAAGTGTAATAGTTGTAAATGTTAATAAAAAAATGTTACTACAGAAACATTACAAACATTACAATGCAAACTGCCTTAAATGTAATAGAATTTATTTTTTAAAAAACTTAATATTGATTAAATCTATGTATTTAATAAACCTAAATGACAAATATTGATTTAAAAAGTGATATTGATAAAATCTAAATCTTTAAGAAACCAATTTTAATCACAAATATATTTAAAAACATTAATAAATAAAAAATCTTAAAACTTTCTAATTAATATTCTAATTAAAAAGGAACTTTATTATTTATTTTGTCATATAAAACAAAACACTTTGATTTTAATAAACAAAAAATTTAAGAGGATGATTTGAAACCTTAAATGAAGAACATTCAAATGAAAAGCAACTTTTTAAAAGGCTCTAACTTTACCCATATGTGGCTGAAAGAAAGCCAAAAAAAAAATACTTTCTTAAAAAACACTCTTAACTTTGAATTTTATTTTATTTTTTCCTAAAGCAAGGGACGCAATCAAAGGAAAAAAATGGATGCTCAGATTTACTTTTAAAATAAAAGGATAAAACCCTACACTCTAAACAGAGAACTAAGGAAGATTAAAAAAAATGTTGAGAATAGAAAATAACTATTAAAAAATGCAATGCATGCAACACAAAGGAATTTAGAAAGAACAAACCCTCAACCACATGTGAATAAAGAAATTTTTGATAAAACATTAGTACTGAAACTGATAACGTTAATATTGAATACTCAACAAAGAGGTATAAGGTGAAATCCACAAATCAACAAATATTTAAATGAAAAAAAAACTTTATGATTACAACAGATAAAGAGCTAAATGGAGTTAGAATCTGCAGATAATAATGATAGTCAACCAACCTCAGTCAATAATTTATGATAGTAATTGTAAACTTTGATAGTTAGAATCTGCTGCGAGAGATGTGAGTTAGAAATAAATCGATATACAAATAATATGAGAACTGAAACAAATATAAACTATAACCTAAAAAAATTGTTAACGTTATCATAGAGCTAAAAAATAAACAAATAGCGTTATTAACAAAAGGTTATTAACTACTATAATATTTGTCATAGTACAAAACTTGAAGCTAAAGGAATCAACACCAGATCTACCAAAAAAAATGAAAGCAAGCAGATTAAACAACAAAACTGAACAGAGATCCGAAAAAAAAAAATTCCTACTACCGCCTTTCTTCATAGAAGAGGCATCCACGGCTTGACTGCCGCTGAGATCTAGAAAAGGTAAAGTCCACAAACAAACCAAACGGGGTTTCAAACCGCGGACGAAATGATACAAACGGGAAGAAAGTGACAAAGAACAAAAGGATGGCAACAGGGAGCGCGATTGCAAAAAAATGTTAATATCGCATGCAAAAACTTAAACCAGTACTCAAATTAACCAATACCAAGACACTTGAGCAATAAACTTCGCAATACACTAGTGGTATGAAAACAGGGGCGGTTATATCTTTTCACAAAAATGTATGCAATATACGCATGCACAAATGGCGATAATAAACCACAAAATACATAAAAAAGATGAAACTTGAATGAAGATCTAAAAAAAAACAAGAACCAAAAACTTAATAACTTGCAATGACTAAAACAAAGGAACTTGAGCAAGGTTTATAAACAACATGCAATACACTATACGCAAAAAGTAACGTTAATCTATGTTAATATAATCTAAAACGAAATGAAACAAACGCATGTAATCTAAAACATACGCATGCAAACTGAAGCAAAAATAAACTGCAACGCAAATATAAATATAGCAGAGATTAAAAAAAGAGAGTTCAATGGCTATGCCACCCAATTCCAGTACAATGAAACTGCAGATATAAACTTGAAACCATAATAATAAAAATGCCTCTGAGCAAAAAAGAATCAATATATTGAAACAGAGATCTTCTACTCTAAAAAAGAAAAAATTGAAACTGAAACAATAATTAATGCACATAAAAAAAGTAAGCAGTTAGGGTAAAAGAATAATCATGCAGAGAATAGTGCCAAACTTAGAAAAGTGCTAAATTAAACAAAGGAATCCAAATTAGAAACATACAAATTGCTATTAAAAAAGTGCAGAACAATTATGAAACTTTTAAAACTTATAAAAAAAAAATTTAAAAACAAATTTCTTTAAAACCAATTTTATAACTTATTTTTTTATTAACTCTTTGGTGGCACGACTTCCAAAGAGGGTAAAAAAAATGAACTAAAAAACTCTCTCAAATTAATAAAGAATTGAGTCTCCGAATTTGGAGTGCTCCGCAATATGATAACCGCTTAAACCAAGAACTCAAAAAATAGATTAAACCTGCTCTGATACCATGTTAAAATGGAAAAATAAATTCAAGCTAGGAACAAATGAATCCAAATGAGTTAGGAAAAAGGAAGATTATCATAAATCAAGCTAATCCTTAGAGCATACACCAAAATGAAACAACAAAGGAAACAAGAAGATATGAAGGGGGAAAAGCATAAAAAAAACTCTCGTGAATTATGAATGGGCAAAATAGCCAAAAAGAAAGAGAGAGAGAGAGAGAGAGAGAGAGCTTTAGCTCATACAATATTTTAGAAGAATGAGAGAGAGAATAGAGAAGAAGAGTTGTGAGAAGAGAGGAGAAATATCTCTATATGTAGAGATAAGAGGAGTTCAAAATGTAACTCCCATGAGAATGAATGCCACCATTCATAAGTGTGTGAGGCCAAGTGTGAGATTCCTCATAAGGAGGAATAAACTAATTTACAAAATAAATATTTGTCCTCACATATTCTACTAGAGGACAAAATAGAATGTAGGAGAAAGAAGACAAAAAGAAATATATTAGGATACCTTGGCTTATATCCTAATATATTAGAACAAGAAAAGAAGAAAAAAAACTAACCTTGGTTTATAAATATTGTAATACCCCAAAAATGGGCTATAAGTTCATTAATCTCCTACATCAACAATTCGAATAAAATCGACATCGAAGTCCTAACCTAAGGCACATCTAAACATCATCGAATCATAATTGATTATCTTAAATTCTGCATCGGGGAATATTCCTAGCAATATTCTTAATCATCATAATTATCTTTAATTTTATAATTATTTGGCAATAAATCACATTTATCCTAAAGCTTGATTAATTGAATATTTTGCATATTTAATTAATTAGATTTAATATTTGCCACTTAATTGTGTAATTAAATTTAATTCTATCTATTATTAATTGTATTATTTAATTTTGACAATAAATCCAAATATCCTATGAATAATTGATTAAATTTTTATTTAATTAATTAAAGCAAGTTGTCATTATTTAATAATATAGTTTTTAATAAAAGTTTGATTAAATAATTGATTAACCCATAAATCAATTGTTTTATTTTTAAAAGCAGTTAAGTTGGAAATAAATCACTTTATTATTAAATTAATTCATAAATAAAACATGCACAATCATAAAAGCAAACAACTATCAATTATCAATTAAAGCTAAACTCTATTTTGAGTTAAAGCTTAGCTTTTGCATGTTTTTGTGAGTTAATTATCCTTTATTTAAAAATAACTCAAAAATCAACCTGAGTTATTTGAGTGATTTATGGCTTTTTTTCATGCACCTCCAAAGCCTTGGATTTCTATAAAATAAGGCTCAGCTCTTCATAACTCATCTCTCAATCATCTCGCAAATTGCAAACTTACTCTACAGGAATCATAGCATATCAGATTTGGAGAATTTGCACAATTGGAGCTTGAAAGAATCAACTTGTGAATTCAAAGCTTTGTGAGATCAATTTCAATTGCATAGTTTTTATATCTTAGCATAGAATTTCATAGTTTTCATATCATTGTTAGAATTTTCATTGTTAGATCATTTAGCATTCATTTCATATCAGTTTTCAATAGCATTCATAGCATATCACTTTATCATTCTTATTGCATAGAAAATATCAAAAAATATAGATTAATTGCATTCAATCTCATATCTAGATCAATTGCATTCAAATCCTTCATTTAGGTGTCATCTAGGTCACTGATCTCGATTACAATCTGAGAACATCAATCTCGTACCTATTAGAAGGCAGTAAATCGCTTGGTTAGAGTAGATTTCAATTTTGCACGATTTTGATTATCACTAACCTCTAATATTTTACTGAGTGTTGTGTTTACAGATCAGGTACAATTTTCACACACACATTTCTGGTGCCCACCGTGGGGCACCCCACCTTTGCATGCTGATTTTGATTCTTGGAGCTAAAACCCTAAAGTTTCAAAGATTTAATTTTATCTCCCAAACGGCTTGGAGTTTTGGTCTGAAATTTTTTTGCAGGTTGGAGACATATCAGGGAAGCTTTGAAAAACAATTCAGAATTTTCTGAATTATTTTGAATTTTTAATAAATTTTTTTCAATTTTTCATAAAAAATTAATATCTGACACAAATAAGCATATTTTTCTGAAATTTTTATATTTTCAGAAAGATCTTCAAATTCTATAGGGGGTCTATTCTTTGTATTTTAAATTTGGATGCAATTTAGTAGCTCAAATAGTCAATTTACAAAAACTAGTCTGTTTTGATAAAATGGGTCTCTAGGGCACAAATAAAGAGATTTTTCTAAAAATTTTGCATTTTTGAAAAGCTCTCTATTTTTTAGTAGGGGTCTCTATTCTGAATTTCTATTTTTGTGGCCAAAATCATATCAAAAAAATTAGATCTTGTTGACTAGGTCAAATGTAGTGCAAAAAAAAATTAAAATTTTATGATGAGTATGCACTTATTTTTCATATGATTCAATGCATGATATGAGTTGTCATTTGGATTAATTTATTGTTATTATTGCTCCTAACAATTGATTTTTAGAGCTAACCCTATGGTTTTCATAAGTTGAATATATTTTGCACATCTTGTTTGCTTGTTTGCTTGTTGGAGAGTTCGTCACTTGCTTGCATGGAAAAGCTCAACAAAAATTGCTAAATATCAGGTAAAATATACTAAGCACGTTGCGAGGATCATGAGGTATTCTCCTTGTTCTGAAAATATTTTGATTTGGACTTAAAATAAATCTCTCGTGTGTCTAGCTTGGGTGATTCTTTTCATGTTTTTGTTCTACACACTTGCATAATTTGATACTAGGTTGTGATCCCTTAAGGATTCATTAAGTAGTCTTAGAATACTTGTGATTGATCTTGATTGCTATCTTGGGTTATTGGACTTGCTAATCCTCCAACCCCTCATTTTCGCCCTGTGGTTGCAATCTCAGTGCCATAAAGGGGAGGGGTCAACAGGACAGAAGCGTTAAGTGTTCCACTTGGCAACCCTTTTGTGCTTTTAGGAACTCACTTGTTTTCTAAGTTGTGGACTCATTTTCAGCTTGTGTGAGGTGTTAAGTGTTCCACCTTGTGGACTCATCTCATATTTGCTTTAAGCGTTAAGTGTTCCTCTTTCTACTTTTTGGATACTTTTGGTAGATTTGCTTTCGGGAATATATCTGTGCTCACATAGTAATTAGGCCCTATGAACACTATTCATGATTCTTGAGAGATTGGATTCCTAGAGAAATATTTCTTGACGATAGAATCCTTGTAGGTAGGGAGGATACTTAGTGCGTTTCACATTCAACTTGGTTAGTGCGTCTTCTCTTATTGATTTACACATTCTCTCTCCGGAGAGGATAGATCACATGGGGTTGATATCACGAGCTTTGGTGAATTAAAATTGATTAGTGCATCTTCTCTTATTGATTGATACATTCTCTCCCTGGAGAGGTTGATAGATCACGTGGAGTTGATATCATAGACCTTGGTGGAACAAAACTTTGTCTTAGCGTGTCGGATTAATCTGCTTGCTTTGTTTGGGTTAAAAGTGAAGAGGTGTCAAAACCTTGAATCTGGAGCCAAGTCCCCTTGTGGTATAAATCTGTGAGTCACCTTTAGAGAGGGTTAACCGTAGCGGACAATCCCTTCACAGGGCAAACTGCGTTGACAGAACCTCAAGCGGTCATAGCCATTTTCGCCGTGGTAGTGACAGCCGCTATATAAATATCCTTGTGGAAGAAATCTCCACGGGTATGGTTCATTGTTGGGTTGTCAGATCTCCCTAGCAGCTCTTGAAGATTAAGTTCTCAGACTGTGTCAAAACCCTGGTGCGTCGGGATTGGAGTTCACCCCTTTGAATCATAAAAGTTGCAGAGTCAAACCATTACTAAAAACCCTAGAGAGGCCAATTTTTCACTTTCAGGTATTTGTGTGTTATTGCAAAACTTTTCAGAACATACACAATTAGTACTCTCAGGGATTAGCACAATTTGGTCACTTGATTGTTCATGCGCAAGGTTGCTTTTTCCCTTGTTCATTGTTTTCAAACGTGCTTGGAATCACTTGCTTGCCGTTCTGCGTGTTTGTTTATCTACTTGGCTATTAAAAACGATCAAATCTGGTATAACCTTCAAAATCTGGACAGTACAATTTGCAAATAATCCAAAACTGAAGACCTTAAATTTTGCAAAAATTGACGTAAAATCTTTCTGGAGTCAAAAGTCATTTCAAGAGGTCAAAAGTCATATGAGTGTTGTCAAGTGTCATTTCAATACTGCCCATCTGTCGTATGGTAAAGAACCCAGTGTCGTACGAGTTTTCCTACCAGCAAATTCTCAGAGTCAAAATCTTGCAATTGTCGTACGAGTTTTGTCAACTGTCATTTCATTGCTACCCAACTATCATATGAGTTTAGCAACTATCGTTTCATAGACTACCCAGTGTCGTACGAGTCTGTAGAGTGTCATTTGGAAAAATTTGAGAGAGTTGTTAGAAATTGTCAAATTGCAAGATATCCAATGTTTCTAGCCTAGTTCCAGAATCTGTCAAAAATATCATTGTGTCAAGAACAAATCAGTAGCTATTGAAAATCAGTACACATGTCTCAAAAAATTAGTACACATGAGGAAGAAATTCTGATCGCCGCTATGATGAAGCAGCTGCAAGCTATGCAAGTTGAACTTAACAATCTTAAGAAAGAGAAGGAATCTAAAGAGTTATCCATGGAATCTCTATACTCTTTTCCATTTGATAAAGACTTGTACATGTCACCATGCCCCCAGACAAAATATGAGCAACGTGACAATCCTTATGATACCTCTTCCATAGAGAGTGACACATCTAGCTTTGGAGACTATGATGACTATGACGACAGACAATGTAATGATACCTATGACACCTCTGTTCCTAAGAGTCCTCCTCATTGTTCATTCTTTCTTACTACAAATGGGCCGTCACATTGGATAGATCGTGATGGTGATCCATATGATTCTAATTTTGAAAGAGATTTTGATGGCTTTTGTGGACAATACCTTGATGATGATCCATCTACTACTGCTGAGGATTATAAAATGCATCGTGCTAGCTTGAAACATCAATATTATAAGGATCTCTCCTCTAAGAACTCTCCAGCTGAAAATAAAGATTATCTTCTCAAGCAAGATCATGTTAATGTTGAACCTTTGTCTAGTGATGGTTCCCTTCCATCCCCTACTTCCTCCAATACCCGTACATTTCCTAAAGCTTCCGAGTCTTTCAAATCTTTCACAGAACCTTCATCTGACACAAGCCCTGATACTTTTCATGCGGTTCCCTATAGTTATCCTCCAGGGCTACCTCTTAAAGATACTCAAGTTAACCTTCACTTGGCTGCAAATACTTTCAATAATGCTAAACCTAAAGAGCCTATGCCTTCATATGCTACAATGCCTACTTGAACTAGTCCTCCACCATCTCTTCCCAAGTCATCCATACAATCCCAACATGCTTCCTTGTCCTTAGAAGTGGCTTCATGTCAAGAGGATTCCAGAAATGATAAAGAAAATAACATAAAAAAAGATCAAGATCAAGAACTCTCCATGTCATCCACTCCTTTTTCTGATGTCTCTTATCTACCTCAGGGTTCTTTTGATCCTGCACACCCTTTTTCATGCATTCCACCATGTCTTAAGTCTTCTCCTAAGCAAGATCAAGCTACTACTTACACTGTTGAGCTTATTGAAAATCAAAATAACCTTACCCCACTTCCAATTTTCAAAGATGATACTTCCATTAAAGTTGTTAAAAATGGTGTTGATACTTCCAATGTTAAGCCTATTGAAAATCAAAAGAAAAATTATGTGCTTGTGCTATCCAAAGATCCTTGTCAAGATCAAAGTCTTCCATCTTCTTGTTCTACCACTCCATGTTCGCTTCCACTTTCTACTCTTCCTAAGTCTTTGCAAGCTTTGAACAATCCTATCAAAAAAGGTGCTCATATTCAAGATGTCCACAATTCTATTGAAAATTCTAATGCTCACTCTAAAGATGCTGATATCCTTGGTTGTCATATAGATGCTGATGAACTTATTGATTATCCTTTTGCATCTTCCACTTCCATCCTTAGACCTCTTCCACCACTACTAAGAGCTTCACATCCACCTTCCATCTTGGGTCCTTATGTCCCTTCACTTTCCCCTCCTAACTCTCCTAATTTGCCATCCATCTTGGGTCCTTACATACCTCCATCTCCCATCTTTCCTCAAGATCAACATAGATGCATACCCTTGAATCCTTTTCATCCACCCACCCATCTAAACCAGTCGTATCCTCCCTCTTCCACAAATTCCAAGTCTTTTAGAAGTAACTTGAATGTTCAATACAAGAAAAAGAAGCAATACAAGAATCCATAAAAAGAGAAGATCACCATGTCTCCTCTAAACGACATGGAGGCATAAAGTCAAAAGAGATATCTAAAAAAAAAACTACAAGACAAGTATGGGTTCCAAAATCCATCATTGAAGATATTATCTCTAAATCATCAAAAGGAAATAAAAAGCCTACGACTATATGGATTCCAAAGTCTCTCTTGAAAGAGTCTGGTGTTGAACAAAAAGTGAAATTGACATTCAAGCTTCCAAAGGCTTCCACTACATCTCCTTCCAAAAATATTTCTCCATTTCATGCGCCCAAACCTCAACCTCTACTATCCATTCGCCATATTCCTTCACGTATTCCTTCATTCACGTTTCCTCCACCCTCTCGCCACCCTTCAAGGTGTGTGTTTACGTTGATCTTGCCTTCCTTTCCATCCACTCTTTCACAATCCTTCCATTCATTAACCTTCTACCTTCTATCATTTTTCCTCATTTGCCTATTCCTCCTATCTTCCAACCTCACTCGCTTTACATAAAACTCTATCCTCCATTTTTCTCTTCCATGTTCCTTTCCCTATCAGCATCTTTGAGCATATCATTTTGAATACTTGGCATATCATGGTTTATCCTTTCAAGGAGCATTATCTAAAAAGCTTGCCTTCTTCCAAAAAAAAAAATTAAATAAAATATAAAAATTGAAAATGTGCCTTGGTGAAAACCTGGAAACAGGCACCTTGGTAGCAAAAGTAAAAAGAAATAAATTCATCCTATGGTGAAAACCACTCCCTTGTGGCACCTTGGATAAGTACCATGATGAAAACCTGGCAATCAGGCATCATGCATAGTTCTTCGACATATTTCATCCATTCCATCTTCTCTCTTTGATCTTGACAATGTTGATCTATACACGAACATTTGGCTATTTTGTGAGCTATCTTACGATGACCTTGTTTTCATTGCTTCCATGTTTAGCCTTCATATCCATCTTCCTCCATTCATTTTCACCTATCGCTATCCTTTTCCCCTTTGGTCTTGATCTAATAAAAAAAAAAAAAAAGAGTAAAACACAATGCTATGAAGCCTCTTGACATGTCTACTCCTTTGGATTGCATTCTTTCCTGCTCTTGCACTACGCTTTTGTGACTTATCCTATACTAGCCTTTCCCTACTTATCCAAATATGCTTTACATGATGATTTTTCCCTAGCTTGAGTATTCTTGAGGAGTTTTCCCTTGAGGATTTCTTCCCTTCATTATCCTTTATTCTCTTGTCTTCCATCTCATCGACCAGCTTGCCATTCCCTCTTGCTCTCCACCTTGCTAGACATTGGGACTGCATGATATGATCTTGCTTGGGAGTTTACAATGGAAAAAGATGCTATCAAGTATACCAAGTATCAGAATAAGTATCAGAACCAGTATCAGAACACGTATCAGAATCAGTATCAAAACAAGTATCAGAACCAATATCAAAACAATTATCAGAATCAGTATCAGAACAAGTATCAGAACAAGTATCGGAACGAGTATCAGAACTAGTATCAGAACAAGTATCAGAATTAGTATCAGTACCAGTATCAGAACAATTATCAGAATCAGAATCAGAATCAATATCAGAACTAGTATCAGAACAAGTATCAGAATGAGTGTCAGAACAAGTATCAGAACACCTACTGGGGCTACACCTTTTGCTTTAGTTTATGGGTCTGAAGCGGTACTACCTATTGAGGTTAAAATCCCATCACTCAGAATCAGAATGCATGGTCTAGTAACTAATGATGACTATAGAGTGTCTAGGTTGCAAGAACTGGAACTACTAGATGAGCGCAGACAAGCAGCGTATGATCATCTCAAAGTATATCAGAAGAGAATGTCTAGAGGCTACAACAAGAAAGTCAGACATAGAGAATTTCAGGTTGGTGATCTAGTCTTGAGAGAAAATCCTAAAAATCAATCCCATTGAGAACGCAAGGGGAAGTTTGAACCCAATTGGCTGGGTCCCTTTGTTATCACTACTACTTTTGGCTTTGGTGCCTATCAACTCTCAACAACTGAAGGAGAACAGCTCTAAGAACCAATCAACATTCTCCATCTGAAGAAATTCTATGCCTAAGGCATTCAGTGCTTGGTAAATGTCTTGAAAAAATCTTAAAAATCGGTAAAAGTCCTGAAAAAAGTGAACATCTTGGTGAAAACCTAGCAATAGGTGCCTTGATGATTCGCAAAAAAATTAAAAAAATATCAAAAATTCAAAAAAATTGAAAAAATGAAAAATACAAAAAAATAAAAAAATGAAAAATACAAAAAAATTGAAAAAATGAAAAATACAAAAAAAATTGAAAAATGAAAAATACAAAAAAAATGAAAAAAAAAAAAAGTGCCTTGGTGAAAACCTGGAAACAGGCACCTTGGTAGCAAAAATAGAATCTCTGCCAAGATGGTGAAAACCCGGCAAACAGGCACCACTTGTTCCAAATGCTCCATCTATCAGTGCAATCTTGGTCTTTCCCAGCTTTCGGTCTTGCTTTAGTTTGTACATATCTCCCGATTTGTTTCTGCATTTCCAGTTTTCAATAAGTCGGTCTATACACCAATCAGCTCAAGCGTTTGTATCCTATCAATGTTTAACACTTGGGGGCAATCAATGTCATATCCTATGGTCTCCCATGTATCTTAGATGGATCATATCTAGTCAGAGTCCTTTGAAGCTTCATGTGAGTCAGTCAGTCTGTCTTGTCTCCAGAAAGGATTTTGCATCTACAACAATGCAATCAAACATCAAAACTCAACTGAAAACAATCTATGCTTTTTACATGCTTTTATCTCCTTGTATGCTTACTGATTCGCATTGAGATTTTTTTGCATATTGTGTCCCTTCGAGCTCTTCGATGATGTCCTTTACAGGATTTAGAGAGTGATGACTGGGGGCATAATCTTTTCTTGGTTTTCTGCTTGTATGTGAAATCTAATAACTTTGGAAATTCTGGATTGAAATGGTGTCTGACTATAAGAGCCTCTATCTCGAATTGGATGGCCATGCGTACCTCGACCATTGATACCCAAAAAATTCAAGGAAGTTTGATCTAACTATTATCTTTTTGAGTGAGTTCTTTCTCCTACTGTGAAACACGATCTTACCTAAGGATGTGAACGATAAAGGGTCACTACGGGTAATTCACATTGGATTTAGAATGATCTCTTAGTTGTTTGATGTGTTTGTCACGCAAGGTGTACTCAGGTCATCACGACATTTATGTTTTGATGCTTATACAAATTGCTATATCAAAATGGACATGATATTCAGGTCATCATGGCGTTTGTGCCTTGGTGCTTATATCTACTCCGACATTCTAAAAATAAAATCAATATTCATATATCCATGGTTGTTGACCAGTGGCTGTTGTATTGATTCTTGCGCATACAAATCGATATTCATATGTCTATGGTTTTTTTTTAGCTAGTGGGCATTGTATTGATTTATCCGGTTACCTAAAAGTTCAATGATGATAACAAATCAACATATGATCAGTGACTAGGTCCTAGGTCTTAGGTTGCATTTCATATTGCATGCTTCTTTGCATTTTTCATCTTTGCATGATCTCACAATGACTAAATAAACTTCAATGCTTAAATGATTCTTCAAATTGCATCTTCAAGTCTAACAAGAGCTGAATCTCACACGAAGGTTCCTCTAATGAAATCGCAAGTAGAATCCTTGTTCGGGATCAAAATTGAAATCTGAGATCATTTATCTTATTCACTACTTGCATAATCAACCTTCAATCATCATAGAAATCCAGTATTCAACTTAACTGATTAGCTTTCATCAAACTATCAAAATTTCAACTTGGTCAACCATGGTCAACTCATGGTCAAACCTAGTCAAATTCGGTCTCCAGGACCTCCAAACGATGCAGAATGCGTTCTCGGACGTGTTTAACCACTTCTCAAATCAATTTACATGCTTCTAAACCATTTAACGCTGACTTCTCTTGTCAGATTTCAATTTTAATCCCAAAGGGGGCATGGTATTACACATCATTCAAAGTCTGTAATCAAATTTGAAATCATATCTTTATGGAAATCATATCTTCCTCATTAATCAAGACAAACAATCACGTCTAGTTGCTGATTCATCAAAAATCCTCATCGCTTGGAGCAAATCTATCATCACTTGGGGCATATCAGATTTGTTGATCCATATCAATTTGGTATCCTCCTAATCTTGTAAACTGTATCAGTTTTTGCAACCATCAGATCATAGTGTTCTTTCCTTGGTTCTTCAATGACTGAAGGGTTTGGATGTGATACCTGCTAGTTTTGCTAAGATAATCGAGTCTAGAACGGGTCACTCACTTCTTAGCAATCCTAAGGTTTGGAATCAGGAGTTTTGACACTTTTTCACAATCATAGGTTCATTTGCTGTTATAGTGAACGTTATCTTTGGTCATTCAGGACCTATTATCTCCATATCAAATCAATATCAATCAGCTTCTGTCTCATATCAATTATCAATTTCAAATCAGTTTCATATCTTTATCAAACACAGACTTTCTTTGAACCACTGCGCTTCACACAGTAATTCAAAGAGGGGCAAAATGTAATACCCCAAAAATGGGCTATAAGTTCATTAATCTCCTACATCAACAATTCGAATAAAATCGACATCGAAGTCCTAACCTAAGGCACATCTAAACATCATCAAATCATAATTGATTATCTTAAATTCTGCATCGGGGAATATTCCTAGCAATATTCCTAATCATCATAATTATCTTTAATTTTATAATTATTTGGCAATAAATCACATTTATCCTAAAGCTTGATTAATTGAATATTTTGCATATTTAATTAATTAGATTTAATATTTGCCACTTAATTGTGTAATTAAATTTAATTTTATCTATTATTAATTGTATTATTTAATTTTGACAATAAATCCAAATATCCTATGAATAATTGATTAAATTTTTATTTAATTAATTAAAGCAAGTTGTCATTATTTAATAATATAGTTTTTAATAAAAGTTTGATTAAATAATTGATTAACCCATAAATCAATTATTTTATTTTTAAAAGCAGTTAAGTTGGAAATAAATCACTTTATTATTAAATTAATTCATAAATAAAACATGCACAATCATAAAAGAAAACAACTATCAATTATCAATTAAAGCTAAACTCTATTTTGAGTTAAAGCTTAGCTTTTGCATGTTTTTGTGAGTTAATTATCCTTTATTTAAAAATAACTCAAAAATCAACCTGAGTTATTTGAGTGATTTATGGCTTTTTTTCATGCACCTCCAAAGCCTTGGATTTCTATAAAATAAGGCTCAGCTCTTCATAGCTCATCTCTCAATCATCTCGCAAATTGCAAACTTACTCTACAGGAATCATAGCATATCAGATTTGGAGAATTTGCATAATTGGAGCTTGAAAGAATCAACTTGTGAATTCAAAGCTTTGTGAGATCAATTTCAATTGCATAGTTTTTATATCTTAGCATAGAATTTCATAGTTTTCATATCATTGTTAGAATTTTTATTGTTAGATCATTTAGCATTCATTTCATATCAATTTTCAATAGCATTCATAGCATATCACTTTATCATTCTTATTGCATAGAAAATATCAAAAAATATAGATTAATTGCATTCAATCTCATATCTAGATCAATTGCATTCAAATCCTTCATTTAGGTGTCATCTAGGTCACTGATCTCGATTACAATCTGAAAACATCAATCTCGCACCTATTAGAAGGCAGTAAATCACTTGGTTAGAGTAGATTTCAATTTTGCACGATTTTGATTATCACTAACCTCTAATGTTTTACTGAGTGTTGTGTTTACAGATCAGGTACAATTTTCACACACACAAATACACCAAGGAAAGATTACAACTTCTAACATCCACCACTTGTACTTTTCCTGTCATCAATATTTCCAGCCCAATCTGCATTAGTGTAAACTCTTACTTCAAACTTGTCATTCTTCTTGTAGTATAATCCCTAATCCTCTGTCCCTTTCAGATATCTCAGTATTCTCTTCACTGCCATCATATGATTTTCCTTTAGATTGGCAGAAAATCTTTCCACAATCCCAACTGCTAGGGCGATATCTGGTCTTCTATGGACAACATATTGTATCTTTCCAATCATAGATCTATACAAGGTTTGATTCACTTCAATAGTATCATCAGTTTTAGATAGTTTCTATCCAGTAGCCATAAGAGTACTTACTGGTCTAGAATCTTCCATACCAAAAAAATTTAGTATCTCTTTAATATATTTAGATTGAGTAATAAAAATACATTTCTCCATCTAATAAACTTGTAAAGCAACAAAAAAATTTATCTCACCAAACATAGACATTTCAAAATTAGTTTTCACTCCTTTGCAAATTTCTGACATAGGGCATCTTGTCCTCCAAATATGATATCATCAACAAATATTTCAGCTAACAAAATCCCTTTACCTTCTTCAGTTTTCATATACAGATTGTTGTTGTCATTTGTTCTTGCAAATCTAATATTTATCAAGTAATTGTGCAGTCTCTCATACCATGCTCTGGGGGCTTGTTTCAATCCATTAAGCGCCTTGTTCAACTTGAAAACCATATTTTTCTTGCTCGGGTCAACAAACCCTTCAGTTTGTTCAATGTATACTTCTTCCTCTAATATTCCATTCAGAAATGCAAATTTGACATCCATCTGATATACTTTGAATCATTTATGTGCAGCATATGCAAGTAGAGTCATCACTCCTAATCTTTCTACAGGGGAAAATATTTCCCCATAGTCTATTCCTTCTTCTTGTGCATACCCCTTGCATACCAATCTTTCCTTATTTCTTATGACTTGTCCATGTTCATTTAGCTTATTTATGAATACCCATTTTGTTCCAATAACATTCTTATCTTCTGGTCTCGGCACCAGAGTCCAAGTATCATTATTTTCTATCTGATCAATCTCTTCATTCATGGCTTGTATCCAGTCATCATTCTCTAAAGTATCTTTTACAGTCTTAGGCTCAAACTCACATAGTATACATGTAGAGTCTTTCAACTTACTTCTTGTCAAGACTCCAGATTTTTTATTTCCAATGATTTTCTCAGGCTTATGATGTCTTCTTACATACTGTGCTAATGTAGGTTCAGGCTTCTTTTCTCCTTGATCTTGATCTCTAAGTTCATCATGCACATTATCAGCTTCTTCTACTAATTGCTCTGCAACATCCTCCTGATGCTCGGCAGCACCCTCCTGATGCTCGACATTGCTTATCCGTGACTCTGCATTTGGTTCAAGTGTATTACTTGCCTCTCCTTCTTCCATGTAAACAAAAGATCTATAATCTTTAGGTTCTTGTTTTCCCTCCAATTCATTCTTTTATGCATATTCATCAACTCTAACATTTTCACTTTCCACAAATTTGTTAGTGTTAGAATTCAAACACTTATAAGATTTTATCTTAGTGGAATAGCCTAAGAATATGCCTTCATCACTTTTTGTATCAAATTTTCCATTCCTATTGTCTTTCTATATATTGCATTTACTCCCAAAGACTCTAAAATACTTCATATTAGGTGCATAACCATACCATAACTCAAAAGGTGTAGCATTTGTACCTTTCTTGATTTGTACTCAATTTAAAGTATAAATAGTTGTACTTATAGCTTCTCTCTAGTATTTGTGTGCAACATTCTTTTCAATCATCAGTGTTCTTGCACAATCCATAATTGACCTTTTTCTTCTCTCTGCTATGCCATTCTGTGGAGGTGTTCTCGGTGCAGACATCTGTCTCTTGATTCATCTATCATTGTAGAACAGATTACACTCATTTGATATAAAGTCTCCGCCTTGGTCAGATCTCAAATATTTCAAGCTTCTACCTGTTTCTTTTTCAACTTTTTCCAAATACCACTTAAACAACTGAAATGCATCAAATTTCTCTTTCAAAAACATTACAGTCATCATCCTAGTGTATTCATCAACAAATAGAATAAAATACTTATCACCACAATAACTGTGTACACCCATAGGTCCACAAAGGTCAATATGAACCAATTCCAAAATATTTTTAGAAGTATATGTCTTTCTCTTAAAACTGGACTTTGTCATTTTTCCCAATTGATACTATTTACACATCACATTATCAGGTTTCTTCAATCTCAGCAAACCTCTAACTTTCTTCTTTTTTCTAATAGTTACCAGATTGTCAAAATTCACATGACACAACCTCTAATGCCATAACCATACATCATCAAATTGTGCAAAGAAACATGTTTCTTCAAATAGGTCTAGATAGAACAAGTTACCTCTTGTATGTTCTCCACTTCCAATTAGTTCACCAGTGGCATCAAATATTTTAGCCTTTCTATGATAAAATTCCACTCGGTACCCAGTATTGTTCAATTGTGTAGCACTCAAAAAATTATAGTTAAGACCTTCAACCCAATAAGAATTTTCACATGTGATCTTATCAATTAGCTCAATTGATCATTTACCTCTCACAGGACATGGTGCATCATTACCAAACTTAACACTTCTACCTTTGTAATGATCTAGGGTTTCAAATTTACTTTTATCACCAATCATGTGATTTGAGAAACCACTATAAATAATCCATATATCACCTTTACTCACATAAGAAATAAGTGCAGTTTTCTCATCTTCATCGGAATCATCTTTCATAGAAACATATACAACTTCAATATCACATTCATCAGATTCACTAGTGTCATTGTCAATTTCTTCTTCAGCAATATAGCAGGATTTCTTACCTTTGTCTTTGTAGTCTCTGTACCTTCAGTGATCTCTATCATTTCTCTTGTCCTTATACTTTCTTTCCCTTCTCTCATCTATGTCAGTCCTATTAGGGCATCTTGCCGCAATATGGCCAACTTTGTTACATAAAAAATAGATTATAGGAAGTTTACCTTTATATTTCCCTTTTTCTCTTTGTAGTCTTCTAGCCATAAGTGCCTCAAGATCATCTAGTTCCTCATCATAAGTGTCACTATCACTTTTCTCAAACTTTTCTTTTTTCCTTTTTAGAATTATGCAAAACTATTTGTGACTTGAATGCATATTCAACATTAGGAACAATGTAGTTATCATAGTTAGATAGCTCAAAAGCAGTAAGCTTTCCAACAAGACTTTCCAAAGTTTGAACATTACCAGGGTTACATATTGATTCTTGAATTGCAAAAATTCTGATAGCATAGATAGGAAGCAAAGTTCTCAATATCTTACCAATAATAGTTTCATAATCAATGATTCCATTAGCCCCTCTTATAGCATTCACTACCTCCTTAATTCTACCACAATACTGATCAATGTTTTCACCTTCTTGCATTTTCATTTCATCAAACTTGCCTCTCAAACTTTCAGATTTTGCTCTTAGTACATTTGTATCTCCACCACAGATAGTTACAAGAGTATCCCACATTTTCTTTGCAGTAGTGCATTCTTTGATATCTTCAAATTCATGATAGCTTAGAGCAGATGCAATCTCCAACATTGCTTGATTATGTTCTTATTTTCCTTTCATTTCCTCGGTATTCAAAGGTGCAGTAGGTATAATATAGTCATGTTCCACATAGTACTTTTTTGAATCACCAATACTAGCTAGATACAGTTTCATCAGACTTTTCCATGCAGGGAAGTCCTCTTTGTTCAACTTTGGTGTTGGAAAGTTGACTATACTGATTTTATATGACTAAATATAGTGTTTTCATTATGGCAACAAAGTCATATAGTTTTTTGGAGTCAACGCACATTATCAAAAGATTAGAATTTGGCTAAGTAGAGAAGACTAGACAGTTAGTAGAGTACTAGAAGGTTAGAGCATCAACACACGTGTGTATGACCTAGTTATGGTATGTGCCCTTGAATTTAAGCTTGTATGTATGTATTCATCCTAATTCTAAGAGTACATGATCATATGAGACCATATGTAAAAGATACAGACAATTGAAGAGGTACAACCAGTGAATGCTAGAACAGAATAGTGTATGCAGCCGACTGTTGGTAATTTGATTAGCGATGATAATATTGTTTTGTAAAGGCTATGCACCTATTGTATTTAGGTTATAGACATGTAATTATGTTTGTATGTAAACACGCTTGAGCCAATTCAATTGGAAGCATTGTATGTAATTGGTTATAGGTCGACCTAGTTAATTGTTTTGATAAGCGCATATAAATATGAGATGCGCCCTTTGTAATATGTATGGAAGTTGATATAGAGTTGAGATAAGTAGAGAAAAAGTATGTAAAGAGTTGTTAAGATGTATTAGAGCTTTGCAAGAGGACAAAGCATCAGTGCATCAAAGGAACTGATCAGACAAGCAGTGTCACAGTGCCAGTTCATCCAGCAGATATAGTGTGTATCTAAGATCAAAAGGTTGTAGCCTTCACCACTTGAGAAGTGAGCTCTAGGACAGTGTGTCCCCACCCCTAACAGGGTTATTGTAAGACACAAGTATAGATTATTAGTGGGTGTCAATTCCCACCGGGGTTTTTACCTATTTGGGTTTCCCCATAACCATATTGGTGTTATGTGTTATGTTCATCTATCTTGTTTATGTTAATGTTCATTTCAGTACTTAAGCATTCAAGTTAAGTTTAAAGAGTAAAGTGAAAAAGATTAAATACAGTGAACACTGATTCACCCCCCCTCTCAATGTTCCCATTCCTAACAATTGGTATCAGAGCTTAGGTCCTCAACAAAGAAGTTTAACCACTTGAGGATATCATGGACAAGACAGAAATGAAACATCTAAAAAATAATCTTGAAGCTGATCTGGAAGACCTTGAAGATCTGAAAAAGAAATTGAAGAACTAAAAGAAAAAGTCAGTGATTCTCAAGCAGTCATCAAAAGACTAAGAAAAGATTTGAAAGAATGTTCAAACAGTGATTTGGGGAAGATGATCAAAAATCTAAATGAAGAGAACATGTCTCTGAAAGATCAGATTGAAGAGTTGGATGAA
Organism: Chamaecyparis obtusa; assembly: GCA_027943335.1. Lineage (NCBI taxonomy): Eukaryota > Viridiplantae > Streptophyta > Pinopsida > Cupressales > Cupressaceae > Chamaecyparis > Chamaecyparis obtusa. Next base: position 36,752 of record BSBK01009843.1, read on the forward strand.
AAGCTAACTAACAATCAAGGAGTTTATGATGAACAAATCAAGGAGAACCTTTAACTGAATCAAGAATTGAGGCAAGCAAACATGGAAATCTTGGAGCTAAGAAATAGAAAAGAAAATTTGGAATTTGAGTTAAAAGAAGCTAAGAATCACATTGACAAATTACACACAAGCAAGGATCTGATAGAATCTCATTTATATGCTTAGAAGCTTAAAGGAGATACCAGTGGCATTGGATTCAATGAAGCAAAAAATCAAATTGATGACATGCGAGCAAGGATGAAAGCACCAGAAGACACCACAGATGCTAAGGAGATAGGAAATCATACTAAAGACAGTATTGAACCATCTAAGGATGAGTGCAAGACAGTAGACCAAACTTTTTATGCATGTAACAAGCATGGACACATAGCAAGGAATTGTAAAGAGGTAAGACCTTCCAATGGTTACTGTTATTCATGCAATAAATTTGGTCATAGATCTATGAATTGTAAAACAAGTCAGAAGAACAAGACTCAGCATAATCAAAGAATTTAGAATCAACCAAATGCAAGAAGTTCTCAAAACATAACATGCCAGATTTGCAACTATAATGGTCACTCGGCTAGACAGTGTAAAATGGTAACCCATGTCAATGCGCCGAGGAATTTAAGGCCTCCAGTTATTTGTCACTCATGTAACAAGGCTGGACACATCTCAAAATTTTGTAGATCATGAACGCAAAGTCAGGAAAGTCCTAAAAAGCCAGAAGAATCAATTTTGGATAGCGAAGGAGAAGTCAAGTTTATGAAAGCTTCAGAAGATGTGAGTTTGATTTGGTCAGAGACAAAGAAGGATAAGGTTGATGAGAATGTATTGGATGCATCCACAATGGATGCACCCTCTACATCTAGATGAATGACCCTCTGGGTCATAGGGGAGCTAATTTAGCTCTAAACCCCTGCGCGGCCAGTATACTCACCCTCAGAGTATGCACCTTTGGATCTAACATTTTGAATACTAGTAGAACCTATGTGCAAGAGCGCACTAGATGATTAATTGCAGAATGAAAGTTAGAGATTTTCAGTGAAAGTCTAGTTTACGCGGCAAGCATTAGTGGCAAAATTTTCACTTTAAAGTACACAGAGACTTGTAGATCACTCATTGCATTTTATTTTGAGCGATTGGAGAGCACAAAAGCCCTAGCAGTTGTTTGTGAAGGATTGAAGCTTGACTCACCAGCAAAGAAGTGTATTTGATCATTTGCGGAAGCCATAATCCATCACGATGATTCAAAAGCTCTTGGAAACCTAAGTGAAGAGATAAACAAGTTATGGCTACTCCTATTGTGTTTGATGTTTCAGAGAAGAAGAGATATATCTTTAAGAGGCACCCTTTCAAATCTACCCTAGATGATTTAGAAGGAGCATTCTCCCAAACCCCTATGGGTATTATGCATGTCAAAGACATCCGTGCATACATCTACTGCAAAAAGGAACTAGTAGGCCTTGACAAAATTAGAGTGCACATTGAGACCATGATGAAACCAGATAAGACCTTCCTTGATGAGTTTTCACAATTAGAGAACCATCCCATAGTTGAATATGCTACGGCATATGAGTTTTATGAGTCCGAATGGATAAAGATATTGCTCAGCATAATTCATGATGACCTATTCTGGATAGGTGAAGTACTGGTGAGAATCATAGGTGACCTAATTCATGAGATGACAGGTCTCTCTAAGAAAGGCACCATTCTTCCAACAGGAAAGGATGTGAGAAAACTTGTTGAGAAAACATGAAATTCAAGAAGCGATAGGCGTGGAATGACTATTGATCCTATAGAGGAGAAAGACATCAAATTGATGTCTATGATACTAGGATATAGGTTTCAACATACCAGTAGGGTGAATAGTGTGTCAGCCGCCACAATTCTTGCAGCAATAAGACTTGTGAGAGAAAATGGTGAGTTTAATCTGTGCAAGATCCTACGTGCACAACTGATAGACAACATTAAATCCATTAAGCATGATAAGACCAAAATATTCAGGTTTGGATCTTTGATCATATACATGTACTTCCACATTCTTGGAAAGGTGTCAAATTTTTATTTGGACAAGAATATGCCTACAATGCCACATATATCCTTTAAGGCATCTACTGAAAGTACACTAAAGGATTACATAACACGGGAATTGAAGACATTCAGGGCTAAAATACAGATGAGGTACAGAATACCAGAGAGTAATGTTGAGAAATACAAAGATAGCATTTTCTTTATGGTAGAGACTGATTTAACTTGTATGAAAGCAGTTGAGCCAAGAACAAAGTGGATCCATCCACTTGGATATGAAGTTGATGAACAAGTCCTAGAAGCATATGCACAAGTATTGATATCAGCCCCTAAGGACCCTAATGAACCAAGATGGGGGACTTATGAAGAAAAAACAAGAGAAATTGATGTTGTTTTGAACAGCGCATCTACAACAGAAGCAAAGGAAGATGATCCTAAGTTAAAGAAGATCAAGATTGAGAAATCTAAAGATCCCAAGGATAAATAGGACAAATTTAATGTTGTCCCTCCGGCGCCCACAAAGACAATTGATCTTACAGCTCCTCCTGAGTATAAGGCAATGCCTAAGAGGAAGAAGGAAATCAACACTAGTCATCCATCCTCACAAGAAACAAGAAATAAGAACACTCAAGCACCTCTAGAAGTAAGTTTCAAACCCAATCTTAGTGTGTTGAGTTCAAGGATTGTTGATGAAAGTAGGATTGATCAAGTAGGAAAATTCTATGAGAATTATAATGAAATTGACAAATCAGAAATTCATGGAATGATTATCAAACACATGTTGAAGTTTAAAAGGACAGTCCTAGAACTAAAGATAATGATTCCAGACAATGTGTGGAATATCTTAGAATTCTTAAAAAGACAGACCATTGAAGAAGATCAAAGGATAAGAGAAAAGACTTTAGATGAAAGCCTCCCAGTATGTTCTCTAGAGGAGAAAACCTTGTTGTTAGATCTGGTGAAGCTTCACCTCAGAACCAAGACAAGAACATTACATATCATGGACAAGAACTATGAGTTGGTTGCAAAGGAAACAGAGAAAGCCTTTGAGAAATTTTTTATGAATAGGCACATGTACCCACCTACTGTGCCCACAGCTCAAGTGCCCAAAAAGGTAGCCAAGGAGTCAAAGACCACCAATGTACCATTTATAGATCCTCAGGATTCAGTGCCTATAGTTGAAACACTTAAAGAGGCAAAAAAGTTTGCATCCATGACATAGACACAAAAAGACAGCACTATCATTATTGATAATGTTGAGATTGCAATGGCAGCCACAGGTAATGACTTGGACAAGTTTGAAGAGACCTTTGTAAGCACAAAAGAGGCTAAAACACTATGCAATGACAATTCACCCAAGATACAACAAGAAGGTAAAGAAGAAGAAGAGAAGGAGATAGAAAAAGAAGAAGAAAAAGAAACACAAAAAGAAGAAAAAGAGGAAGAAAAGGTAGAAGAAAAGAAAGGAGAAGAAGAGGTAAAAACAAGTGAACCAACAGACAAGCCATCTATTGAAATGACAATAAGAGTAAAGCAAGAAGTGGTGGATAGCACTCCTATCACTCCATTACCCTCAACATCGTTGTTGACAAGATTGACACCAGACACCACTAGTTTGGATTCTTGGGGAAGGGAAGACTTGATAAAGATCAGTGTCTTAGCCATGGAGAAAGAAAAAGAAAAATAGGTAATGAGGAACCCCTTGTTTGTTGAATCAGTCAACATATTGAACAGCCTATTACCTTCAGACAAGAAAGTGTCTAAGGTTAATACAGTTGATGATGTGAGCCACATCCTTACAACCTTCAAGACAAATTTTTCTAGTTTGGAAGAGTCTGCATCTCAAGTTACAGAAGAGAAGTATATGAAGAAGAGGCTAAATGAATTTGTTAGAAACTTTGCACTTGACCTAGAAGTTCCCTAAAGATTGGTCAAACATCTTTGAAGGAGTTTGCAGCAAAGGGCAGAAAGATTATTGCTGACTGTATGGATCAGGATAAGCTAACAGATGATCATTTCAAAAATATCCAAGAGGCAGAGGCAATGATAGAAAATGTTAAGAAATCAATGAATGATCCCTCCACAGATGTCAACATGTGTAATAATGTATACCAAGGACAGATGGATAGATTGAAAAAGCTAAGAAAGAGGTGTCTAAGATAAGGGCAAGGCAGACATAGCTCAAGAATGCTCCTGCGCCCTCTCTAGATATTCTAAATCAGAACATCAAGGAGATCGATGCCACCATGGTGACATATGATCAAGGTCCTAGCACAAACTTGGAGAAGATGGAGAAGCTACAATATGCATTATGCACCCATCTACAAATTTTTAATGTTCTGATTGCATTCTGGAAGCAAGAGATACAAAACTTACAGATAGCATATCCAGATTTTCTAACACTGTAAGTACTTGTAGATACATTTTTTGGCACATTTTTCATTAATGTCAAAGGGGGATTAATGTATAGAATATGGAGTCATATATGTAAAGAATATGTATAGTAAAGAATATAAGGGAGATATAAGTTAGAGTATGATAAAGAGTTTTTTGTACAGTTAGTAACTTTGCCATATTCCTTTGTTGCCATCAATGACAAAGGGGGATATTGTTGGAAAGTTGACTATACTGATTGTATATGACTAAATATAGTGTTGTCATTATGGCAACAAAGTCATATAGTGTTTTGGAATCAGCGCACATTATCAGAAGATCAGAATTTGGCTAAGTATAGAAGATTGGATAGTTAGCAGAGTACCAGAAGGTCAAAGCATCAGTGCACGTGTGTATGACCTAGTTATGGTATGTGCCCTTGAATTTAAGCTTGTATGTATGTATTCATGCTAAGTCTAAGAGCGCATGATCAGATGAGACCATATGTCAAAGATATAAATAGTTGAAGAGGTATGGCCAGCGAATGCCAGAATAGAATAGTGTATGCAGTTGATTGTTGGTAATTTGATTAGCGACGATAATATTGTTTTGTAAAGGCTATGCATCTATTGTATTTAGGTTATAGACATGTAATTATGTTTGTATGTAAACACGCGTGAGCCAATTTAATTGGAAGAGTTGTATGTAATCGGTTATAGGCTGACCTAGTTAATTATTTTGATAAGCACATATAAATATGAGATGCACCCTTTGTAATATGTATGGAAGTTGATATAGAGTTGAGATAAGTAGAGCAGAAGTATGCAAAGATTTTTTAAGATGTATTAGATCTTTGCAAGAGGACAAAGCATCAGCACATCAAAGGAACTAATCAGACAAGCAGTGTCACAGTGCTAGTTCATCCAGTAGATATAGTGTGTATCTGAGATCAGAAGGTTGTAGCCTTCACCAGTTGAGCAGTGAGCTCTAGGACAGTGTGTCCCCACCCCTAACAGGGTTATTGTAAAAGACTCCTAACAGGGTCCGACCCTTGACAAGGTCACTGTACTAAAAGCATTGTAAAGACAACTCCTAATAGGGTTAAGGATCTTCTAACAAGGATCATAAGACACTAGTACAGATTATTAGTGGGTGTCAATTCCCACCAGGGTTTTTCCCTATTTGGGTTTCTCCGTAACCATATTGGTGTTATGTGTTGTGTTTATCTATCTTGTTTATGTTAATGTTCATTTCAGTACTTAAGAATACAAGTTAATTTTAAAGAGTAAAGTGAAAAAGATTAAATACAATGAACACTGATTCACCCCCCCCCCCTCAATGTTCCCATTCCTAACATTTGGTACCTCCTTTTTATACATCTTGATCATTAGCTTCAAGTACCTTCAAAATTTTCTCTGTAAACACCAACAGCTCTAATACCAATTGTTATAATATTTTAGAATAACTAAGATGAGGGGTGAATCAGTTATCCTCAGGTCCAGATGTACCAATTAAACTTTCTTTCACTTCAACAATCTTAGATCTAATCATCTATTAAACTCGGTCTCTATAGCTTATATCAGAAACATATAACATGCAGTCCACTGTCCAAAAGTAATTAACTTGTAGAATATAACAACATTCACATCAAAACATTCACACAAGTATAACACCAAGATCTATAGTGGAAACCCAACTTGGGAAAAACCACTTTGTAACATGCTACTGATATTTCACTCTTCTGAAGTGAGCTCTGTGAAAAGCCAACCCTATTAAAGGTTTACTTACACACTATTAGGTGTGACCTTGTTAAAGGATTTATAACACTCTGTCAAAAGTGACTTGGTTAAAGGATTTAAGAACATTCCATTAGAATTCCACCTTGATTAAAGGATTTATACAATTACTATTAGGTCAACCTTGATTAAAGGATTTAGACTGATACAATGGTTAGAAAGTAACAGTAGTTTCTGATCTAAAAAATATGCAACTCGCTTTGAAAATACAGATCCACTTCGCACGTATATGTTGATTTATTGATTGATCTCCATTTCCATCTCCATATCTGATCTGCTCGAAATTCACTTCAAGCAATCACAACTCTATTCAGCTCCTTCACAATTTCACCTTCATCCTTCTGCTTAGACTTATTAGTCAATAACATCAACCTTTCCTTCATACTCAAAAACCTCACAATTAGGTTTTCCTTTATACCTCTTCGATTAGGTAGATCCATTTTTTATCGCTTAATCTCCTCCGTAGATCTTAGGTTTACGTCAGATTCATCAAATCCTTCCATCATTATGTTCTTCATCCTTCCTTCTAGATACAACTCCAAACTTCTCTTTGAATCCATAAGAAAATGATTTACCATGCATTAAATGCTCCATCCAATTCATTAATAACTTCAACATGTTTGACATATCCCAAGAATTCAACTATGTCAGTTGGGATTCTCAATTCTTTCTCCAAATGTAAATTACTGACACTCGATCAATACTGTGTTCTTCATCTTGGTCATCACTGTGTATCTCGGTCACCACTACAAACTGTCTTCCTCGGCAAACACTGTCTTTGCTCGATAATTTCCTATCACTTGGCATTTACTGATGTTTGGTCAACGCTAGATTTACTTGGCATATACTGGTGCTCAGTCAACACTAACATCGCTCGGCTTAAACTTGATTTCTTCACTTTTGCTTGGTTAAGCCTACAGTTTCAGTCTTTCTTCTTACTTAGATAAACAACACATTATCTTATCAATGTGCCAACTAATCAAGTACCCATTGAAGTATCAAATAACTCAACCTTTCCTTAGGTTCTCTTGTTATCTCCTTTCCCTAATCCTCTTCATCAATCAATAGATATGGTACTCTCCTAGATAACAACGGTCTTACCAGTTAAGGTTTGACATCAATGACAATATAATAATTATTTCAATTGCAGTTTCCAACACTAATTCCCTAACAAAAAATTTCAAAAATATAGAGGATGTATCTGACTGTAGAAAAAAAGCAGGCCAAACTTAGGCACCGCACAATGAGAAGAACATGGTGCTTTCAACATATGAGAATTCATGGTGAAAGTGAGAAATTGAATCCAAATGGGAAATATGAGAATTCATGGCAACAATGAGAAATCTAATTCTAGGATAATTAGTACAGTGTCCGCCATTAATGGATGATATGAAGCTCCAATACAAGATGGAACTAATTTGGAAAAGAGGACAAATCACCTAGTGTATGCTTTGTGTACAAATCATAAGTGGAGTTGGTTGTTGATGGATAAAATTAGGGTTGTTTTCACTAGAATGTTTGAAGATGGTTGGCAAGCATTAGTGGTTACCAGTTCATGGGCCTATGATGAATGTGGAATGGAATTCTCTTGATGGAAGTCTCTACTCACCCATATATGATGCAGCCAAGGGCAAGAGTAACATTAAAGAAGTCAGTCTGATCCTTTTAGAAAGAGTCACACAACGGAAATAATACAGAATAATTGATAGATATGCAAGATTAGCCTTCTTATTATCAGATAATTAAGTACAGTAGACCTGCAACATGCAGTCTTACATTCTAGAAATACAAGCCTGATTATAGAACTTTTAATAGGTTATATTTTTATACTATCTATCACATTCTCTCGCTAACTAGCTCTAACTCCAACTTCTTACTCACATACTCTACTACTTCTTCTATGCTATAAAGGATCAATTACATAAGCTTATAAGGCCTTCACAAGCATCAAGTCATCCTGAGAAAGATTACATTTTCCAAGATCATGAAAATGTATTAAAGTATAGTTCAAGACCTAGATCATAATAATCTCCCACAAATAGATAAAACATGATGAGTGAATCCACAAGTATTTTTTCCATGGATATAGAATCACATATATGGTCGATCGGGAAAATCCTTCGTGAAATTGAAAAACACAAATTAGTCGTGAAACGTGAAGAATAGAGATGTCCTTCCAAGAATCCAAGATATCTCATATGCAAAGAAACCAATTGAGGTGCAAACCTATGTGAAGGTAAAACATGATTCCAGAAATAGTCTATGAGGTGTGAAATAAGAACTGATCCAAACTGAAAGAACGTTGAAAAAAACTCAGCTACTGACAAACTGGAAAATAAGAAATAAAATATTTTTGGTTGATGCAAGATTGCTAAGAACCCAAGATGCTCCTACATCAGACACCTCAGGTTATTGAAAATTGATCCTCTCACTTTCCTAGGGCTAAAGTAAAACCAAGGTGGTCAACCTCAGCCTGATAAATCCAAGAAGAGCCTTCAATTGGTCTATCTTTCCATTTAGATAATCCTTATATTGGCTACCTCTTGTACTTCAGCCAATTTTACTAACCAAAATATCTTCTATCTCATCCATCTACTCCTTAGGCTACGGTTGTTCAATATCTGATCCACCAAGTTCACCAAAATATATCTCATGATACTCATACAAGCCTACAACATTAAATATATGTGATATGCCCATGTCATCTGGAAACTCCACTTTATATGCATTCCCTGAATCAAATCTCCTAAAGATCTTACACAGTCCAAACTTCCTCATCTTAAGCTTGTTATATCTTCTAATAGGAAATCTACCCTTCTTGAAATAAACCATCACCTGATCTCCTACTACAAATTCCTTATGTCTTTTCTTCATATCTTCTCTCTCCTTATATTTCTGGTTCATCTTCTACAAATGTTGCCTAACTTCATCATGTAACGACTTCATGACCTATGTAAATTATTCTACTTATGCACTCCTTTTAACCTCCTAATTGATATTCCCTAACTCTAATAGTCCTTTAGGATTCATGCATGTAACGATCTCAAATGGTGTCTTCCATGTACTCCAATTCTCTGAATTTTAATATGAAAACTCTTCTTGTGCTAGGACTAAATCCTAATTCTCAGTCTTCTCTCTAGCCAAACACCTTAAAAAATTTCCCAAACTCTTGTTTACTACCTCTATTTGTCCATTTGTTTACAGATGAAATGTAGAAGTAAACTTTAATTCAGTATTCATCTTTCTTCAAATTGTCCTCCAAAAATAACCAATAAACTTACTATCCCGGTCTAAAACTATACTCTTAGGTAACACATGCAACCTCACAACTTGTCTGAAAAAAATCGTCTACATGTACTGCACATGTAGTTTTCTTACAAGGAATGAAATGTGACATTTTTGAAAACCTATCCACTACCGCAAATATAGAATCATTACCTCTTGTTTTCTTTGGGAACCCAAGTACAAAATCCATGCTAATGTCTTCCTACAGTCTAGTTGGTACTGGAAAAGGTGTATACAATCCAATATTCTGACTACTTTAGCAACTTGACAAATGTTGCAACTCTAAATAGATTTCCTTACATACTAAAGAATTTGAGACCAAAAATAATTCTCACTCACCAAAGCCACTGTCTTGTCAATACCAAAATGTCTAGCTAATCCTCCACAATGGATTTCCTTAATCAGATTATCCCTCATTGAAATCCTAGGTATACACAACTATGATCCATTGAATAACATACCTTATTGAATGAAATAATTTGACCATTTTCTTTGATCTATTGTAACAAGTTCTCTGCAAGCTTTCCAAGGTTATGCAAAATCAGGGTCATCCTCATACAAAGTCGTCAACTCATCAAATCCTAACACTTCAACTCTGATCTCTATCAGAAAATTCCTTCTTCTACTCAAGGCATCAACAACCTTATTTAACTTACCACTCCTATGCTTCAACACAAATGTATAGCTCTGCAAGAATTCAACCCATCTCATATGTCTTTGGTTCAACTTACCTTGACTATTCAAATATTGTAATGCTTGATGATCGATATACAACACAAATTCTCTAGGCAACAAATAATGTCTCCACTTCTTCAAGGCTTGAACTATGGCATAAAATTCATGATCATAAACCGAATATCTTCTCTTAGCATCATTCAAATTTTCACTGAAATAAGCAATTGGTCTACCCTCTTGAGTTAACACTACTCCAATCACATTCCCACTTGCATCACAATCCACTTTAAATACCTTATTGAAATCAAGTAAAGGTAACATAGGTTGTTTAGTTGCCTTTTTCTTCAACAATTTAATTCTTATATAGTGGTTCAGAAGTTCTTGGCTTTAGATGTAACTACCACTTGGGTCGTCCCTTGGGGTGATTACCTCTTTTCCCACCAAACGTCACCCTCTAAAAAGAAAAGTCGAGTGTCATTAACATTTTTCTCTTGCACCAATGACCACAAGAGCTAGTGGGAGAGGATAGTGTATGTTAATAGTGGGACCGCTCTACAATGCACAAGCATGCCAAGAACACAAGACAATTGGGTTCATTAATTAAATGCCAAACAAAATGTGTGAGAAACAGTAGATTCTTTGTATAACTCAAATCGAAGTGTTTCTAAGTTAAAAAGCACAAACAGAAAGAAAAGAAAAAAGAACTTGAAAGCAATTTTCGTTTGTGTTTTAAATCCCTTCCCATCATGCATGCAAATCATTAGGAGCAAAGGGGTCTTTGAAATGCATTCTTTGACATGTGCTCTTTTCCCTGGAAATGAACCAACTAAGAAACATTGGTTAAAGGTTACAAAATCTCAAATCTAGAAATTGGTGTTCCAAATAGCAACCCAATTAACCACAAAGTTATATTTCATCTCATAAGCTTGAACAATGCTTTCAAACCTGTTAAGAGCTTTTTCTTCCTCCTCAATCTAGATTTGTAGAATGGCTTTCTCTTGTCATTGATAGTGTTCGATTCTTCTCTTTATTGATTTTCTAGACCTGAAGTTGGGTGTGTCTAACAACCTTTCTCGCCATCTGCCTTCAGATCTATTTTCCTGTACATGCAAAACAAAAGACAAAAAACTTGACAAAAACCTACAAATTGGCTCAAATCAAAAAATAAATTGAAAGATTATGATAGGCAATTATGGAAACCTGCACAGATGATTGCGACAACATAAAGATTAATTGTGGTAATAAAGTAATCAAATGTGACAACTTGCAAGAAGTTGTGGTAATAAGTAGTGCAAATGCGGTAATAAATTAATCAGATGCGGCATTATTACATCAGTTGGGGTAATAAATAGTTCAAATGTGGTAAATAAAAGAACGATTGCAGTAAATAGATAACATTTGCAAAATAATTAACAAAATGACGAAAATGAAAATCTTGGTCGTACAAACAAGACTAAAAACAAATGTTAGTTTGTCTGCAAGTGATCCATGGGTTGTTGATTCGTGTTGGGTTCACCAAAATGTTGTAGGGGAAATCTTGCAAGACTAGAAAGAAGATTAGTAACAATGAAATCAATCAAATAAACTACTAAACAACTCTATAGAACAACATAATATAAACATTTTAATCTGAAATTAAAATAAGAAATTTAATTCAAACCCTTCTGATATACGTCTAATTTCTTTTGTTGCTTCTTTGCACTCTTGTTGAGGTGGCGCTCAGCATTGATTCAAGCAACACTTGGACTCATAGATTCTTTATAAAAAGATTGGATAATTGGATTCTAACTTGCAAAATGATAGCATAAATTCAATACCAAAATTCTTGATTACTAGATGAGAATGAAGGTGGGTTTATATAAATTTTTAGAAATCAACGGACGATCAAGATTGATTCTAGGAAAATCGGATTGAACAGATGAGATAATTAGAGAGTAGCAAGATTTGGGTAACCTTCCAAAAGCAGAGATTAATTTTCCATTTGAACTCAAAAAGAGAAGGGTGATTTAGGAAACAAGAGAGAAGATAGGATTTTGAAGATATCTTGGATTTTCGAAGATAAAGTTTTCAAAATGCAGAATTGGAAAAGTGAATGATTTTTTTATTTTTTGAATTTTGAGAGGATTTAGGATTTTCAGAAATTTGATTTTTGTTTTATGAGGAATTTTGAATTTTAAGAATTTTAATTGCCTCGTAACTTGATTTTTCTCATTTTTGAGAGTTTAAGTTGAATTAAAAATTCAATTTATGAGAAAGGTGAAATTAAATCAAAATTAGTATGAAATTAATCAAAATTAATTGGAAATTGAGGTGAACTCAAATTAATTTAATTGAGAAGAATGATTAGTTAATATGAACAAGTAAATGTAATTATTCAAACTACAGGACTTAGGAATTTGAATTTAATTAATTAATAAATACCAATTAATTAAGGTTAATTAATTAAATAATATTGATGATTAAGTGATTGAAAGATCGGGTTTATAGAAGACATAAGGTAATTAATTAAATGATTAAAGAATCATTAATTAATAGAGGAATAATTAGTGATTAAATGTGAACTCACAAGCATGTCCATTTTTGGATGTCTATAATTGAATCCAAATGGGCAATATGATAATTCAAGGTGACATTGAGAAATCAAGTTCAAAGGTAATTACTATAGTTGTCACCATTAACGAGTGGTCTGAAGCTCCAATACAAGATGGGATAGATTTGGAAAAGAGGACAAATCACCTTGTGTATGCTCTGTGTACAAATCGTAAGTGGAGTTGGCTATTGATGGAGAAAAGTGGGGCTCTTTTCACCATAATTTTTGAAGATGGTTGGGCAGCATTAGTGGTTACCAGTTCATGGGCCTGTGATGAATGCAGAAAAGAATTCTCTTCATGGAAGTCTTTGCTCGCTCATATGAAATGCAATCATTCGTGCAATCTTGCACAAATCTTGGAGCAAGAGAAGTAGAGCCTTGTTTCATAGATCCAACTGCGACCAATGACAAAGGGCAAGAATTCCAAGCGAGTGAAATGTCAAGATGAATGTCATTACCAATATAATATAGAGGAAGACATGGATAATTTCCTAGTAATGCTTGTCATGGTAGGAAAAAGCAGCTCGTTGGAGAAACCCACATAGGTAATTCAACCAAAAACCAAGTTTAGTGATAGGATTGATGGATTTGGTGTAACTTAAGGGAAAACCAAATTCAATGATAAGATTGATGGAATTGGTGCAATCCAGGGGACAACCAAATTCAGTGATAAGATTGATGGAATTTGTAAGCAGAACAAGTGTAGGACATGTCAAAGATTTTTGCTTTGTTTCAGGCTTGGGAGGGCACAAAGCAAGCAACCACCATTACAAATATTTTGCCCCTTCTAGAATTACAAATGAAAGAAACTACTCAAAAGGGGAAATTGGGACTGGGGATGAACCTGAAGGTCTAAAGGCCTACTCTATTCTTATCCCTGAGAAGGAAAAATGGGACCAAGAAGCTACAAACAATGGATCTTCTGTAAAGGGAAGAAGGTTTCATAAATGCTCAATCTACAAGATTATTTTAAATAAAAATCTTAATTGCAAAAGATTTGATACGATTGCCTAGAGGAAATCTGATTTGATTTGATTACATAAAGTAAATCAAGAAATCTGATTTGACTAGGAGATTCACCATCCCACCTTGCTTTCTGACCAAGCATATCAGTCAACAAGAGAGGTTTACCACCAGCATCTGACAAGTTTTGCTTCAAACCCCACATAATATAGCCTATCAGCGAATTAAATTTTAATGAAATGAAATTACAACATTCAATGAAAAGAAATTATAGCCTTTAAAGAATAATATGTTACAATCAATGAAAAGAAATTATAATATTTAGAGAATAACATGTTACAATCATATGAACTTTTTGATTATATTATAATTACAAGTCAAGTCACAAGTTGTACTTTTAGAACTGTCATCTTAACCCCTATTTGCTTTCTTTAGCTTACAAAGTATAATTGTTCTAAAATGTTCTAGACAGTGTAACTCTCCCAAATTTAGATTATATCGATTCAGGATATATGATTAAAAAAATATTTTTTCATAATATTTAATTTTAAATTTAATATATAAAAATGTACATATATATTTGTACTTTAAATTATATATTTATAACTGAAAGTATAAATTCAAATATATTTCTAAAACTAAATTTTGGAAAAGATTAAATTCATTCTTTAACTTCATTTTATTTTTTATTTTAAGATATGATAAATAAATAATATTTTCATAGTATTTTTTTTTAATTTCATATATACAAACGTACATATATTTGTTCATATGTATATAATTCAGGAGTCTCTTAAAAAATTAAAAAAATAGATGAAAAATGGAGGAGCAAAACAAATCGAGCAGAGTAGTGCGTAAGAAATATGTTGGGATCGAAGATGGAACGGTGTTGGAAAGTAAATTAATTATACCACCAACACTCAAAAAAGAAGATTCCAGCAGTTTTGACCACCCACCAAGGAAGCTTCATATAAGTGAAGAAAGTCAACAATTTCTAGATTATTCTTCCAATTTCTATATTTCCCTATTGATGTACAAATTGATTATAAATTAATAGACTGCATGTGATCTGAGCCCAATTTGAATTTCCAATACACGGGATGAGCAAAGGGAACTGGCGATATGGTGGCTGCCACAAAAAAACACAGGATAGAAAGATGTCTAGTTCGCTCCCTACGGAAACCCCGTGATTGAAATTGAAAATGAAATTGATAGCAATGCTTGATACCTGGAAGATTTGGCAATAACATGCAAATTCATTGGGATTAGTTCGAATAGAAGGAAGAACATGAAATGGATTGAAGAGTCATGGAGCATCCCCCAGATCACCAAATTCAAATTCATTGGGATTAGTTCGAATAGAAGGAAGACCATGAAATGGATTGAAGATTCATGGAGCATCCCCCAGATCACCAAATTCCTTCCAAAAGATTTTGTCACAATTATTTTTGCTACGGTGGAGGAGTTGGAGAAAGATTTTTAAAAATGGGATTTGGTTCATGTATAATCATCCTTTATACATACAAAAATAGCAGAGAAATTTCAACCCGATGATTTTTGAGCCATACGTTAACCCTGTATGGGTTAGATTTTACAACCTCCCGTTGGAATATTAGAACGAAGAGGTGCTGGAAAAATTTGGTCGCTCATTAGGTGCCCTTGTGGAATTAGACACTGAAATTGTCGAAGGTGACTCTTACATTTATGCAAGAATGAAAATTGTTGCTATACGTAATAACCCCGAAAAACATAATTCTTAGGGTCCATTTGATTGCAAGAATTGATTTGAAATTGGAAAACGAAAATTGGTGAATTGGTATAGACCAATTCTAATTTTGGTCCTAAAACCAGTGACACATGGATTCCAAAAGAACATACAAATCAAAACACCCCCAATCCCCCCTTTCAAAGTGGGGTGATTGAAGCAAGATCAATCACTCAAAAGCCTGCTTCTCTATTGAATTCAAAGAATATCTAGAGGAAAGTAAAGAACCAAATGCATCTAATCATATGGCATTAGGCAAAATTATGCTGGAAGACACTCTAGCAGTGGAAGGAAAAGATCGTGTATCTGAGGTGGAGCAAAACCTTGAGGAATTATGCAATGAAGATGAACTTGTGATGGTTGATTCGATGCACATTAGCCAATCTATGTTAAGAGCATTAGACAAAGGCAAATGCTCCAAAGGCAGGAAGGCAAACAGGAAAAAAGGGGAGGATGAGGCTATTGAGAAGGGTCTTCCCAGTGTTGTGGATTTATTTAAAAGAAAAAGTACCAAGGGGGCAAATGGATCCCTTAGGAAGCAATGAAGATCGCTTCATGGAATGTCAAGGGCCTAGTGGCCCCTGACAAGAGACGGATGGTAAAACGCTACCTAGAGAAATTAGCATGCTCTATTGTCTTATTGCAAGAAACTGAATGTGGGATAGTTGAAGGCGATAGGTTCATAAAATTTTGTAAACGATGGGTCAATCTCTTCTAAGAAGCAAATGGTCATGTTGGGTTATTAGGGGTTATCTAGGACCCGAACCTGATCAATTTAAATAGACTACGAAAGAAATCTTTAAAATATAGGATGGCTAAAAGAATTATTTTAATGAAGAAGGAGATTCTCTTCAAAACCTAGACCCTAAATCGTTTCTCTCTTCTCCCTCTCTCCCCCCCTCTCACTTTTTTCCTCTCTCCTACATCTCCATTCCTCTCTCTTTCACTCTACATTTCCCCATTTCTTTGTCCCCTTCTCTCTCTCTCCCTCTTTCCCTTCTCTCCATCTTCCTTAACTTTCCCCCTCTCACTCTCTTCCTATTTCCCTTATCTCCCTCTTCCCCACCTCTCTCTCTCTCTCTCTCTCTCTCTCTCTCTCTCTCTCTCTCTCTCTCTCTCTCTCCTCATCTCTCTTCCCCCTCTTTGACTCACCTTCGCTTTCTCTTATCTCCATCTTCCCTACCTCTTCCCTACATCTCCCTCACTATATCTCTCCCCTAAACCCTATAACCATAAACTCTCTCTCTCTCTCTCTCCTCATCTCTCTTCCCCCTCTTTGACTCACCTTCGCTTTCTCTTATCTCCATCTTCCCTACCTCTTCCCTACATCTCCCTCACTATATCTCTCCCCTAAACCCTATAACCATAAACTCTCTCTCTCTCTCTCTCTCTCTCTCTCTCTCTCATAAATCATAAACCCTACCTAAGCCCAAAATCCTAAACCATATAACCATAAGCTCTAAATCGTATATTAGTCTCTGAACCCTATAACCATAAGCACTCTCTCTCTCTCTCTCCTTTACCCTCTCTCTTTCCCCTGCCTATTTCCCCCTCTCTCACTCTCTCCCTCTCTCTATCTTCCCTACCTCTCCACCATCTCTCCTCCCTCTCTCTTCCCTAAACTCTAACTAAGCCCAAAACCCTAAATGTTATAACCATGAGCTCTAAACCCTCTACTAGTCCCTAAACCTTATAACCATAAAGCCTAAACACTCGCTCTCTCTCTAAACCCTAATTGTATGCCCTAAAACCTATAACAATAAGCCCTAAACCCTGAATCATTTCTCCCTTCCCTATCTCTCTTGCCCCCTCTCTCACTCTCTCCCTATTTCCCTTCTCCCCTTTTCCCTTCTCCCCTTCTTCTCCACCTCTCTCCCATGTCCCCCTCTCCCCCACCTCTCTCACTCTATCCCCCTCTCTCTCCCTAATAGGTGTGGGTGTGTGTGTGTGTGTGTGTGTGTGTGTGTGAGAGAGAGAGAGAGAGGGTTAAGGATGGTGATAGTGAGACATAGATGCGGAGTGATTGAGAGATCTAGAGAGGGGAGGTAGAGAGAGAGGGGGGGTAAAGAGGTAGAGAGAGGTGGACATATTGAGAAACAATTAGAGTGGATATATATATACCTAAAGCACAGAGAGAGAGAGAGAGAGAGAGAGAGAGAGAGGGGGGGGGGGAGTGAGACGTAGTAATCAAGAGGATGGATATAGAGTGGAGACAAATCATAACAGAGGGTGAGAGATGAAGAGATGGGGAGAGAGAAAAGCATAGAGATGGGGTTAAGGAGGGAAGGAAAGGGAGAGGGGGAGAGAGACCTAAAGAGGTGAGAGGGGGGGATAGATAACTCTAGAGTTTGGGGAAGATAAAAAGAGCAAAATAGAGAGAGAAAGAGAATACTAATATGAGCATGTTGATTACTGAAATTTGACTAAGTCTTAAATTCTATATGATATTTTAAAATCTAGAATCTAAATTATAACTCCTGGAGATCTGAAACCACTCTCAAACATCCTAGCAACTTATACATGAAATAGAACTTAAAGTACAAGTCGCATTTCATGACTTATAATTAAATGTTATATTTCATGTATATATTATTGCTTTGAGATTACATTTGACTTGAGTTTGAAGAGAGAGAGAGAGAGAGAGATTTTTAATGCAGCATTCGGTGTGCCTCATATTTGGTGCACGCCATATAGGCTTGGCGTGGGCGCACACCTTATACATTTTTTGGGACCAAAAAGGTGAGTGGCAACTTTTTGGTCCCCCATCTTTGTACAGTTACCCTTATGTGTCTTTCTCTTCGTGTTACCTACAAAATTAAAAGGCTCAAGGACAAGGGCACCATGCTTATTAAGTGAACAACCCTTGTTTGCACGACCATGCCCTTTCCTCTTTAATGCAAGTTGTATCCTTCTTTGAATGCCCTCCTCCTTTATCAGGTCATTAACACAATACAACCTTAGAAATATTATTTTCTTGTAGTTTTCATTCATTAGATTTTAATTTTCACATTATTTCCTTTTTAGTTTGTTTTACTTTTAAAGATGATTCTAGAAAAATGCGTTGAACCCTTAAACCTTATAATACCGTTTCTATTAAAGATGATTTTAGAAAAATGCGTTGAACACAACTCACAAAAAAACACTTCGTATTCACTTCTATTGTTATGTGTTTGTAACTGTCCACATTTCTATTTTATGTGCACGTTGTGATGGGACTGTACAAGAATACCTCTCAACATAATCATTGTATGTGGCTAGGTCGATTTGACCAATATTTATAAATATTGGTCATATCTAGATTACATGTACTTGACTATAAGATAAGCTCACATATTGAAACCAAATTAGATACAAATACAAATTAGATACAAATACAAATAGTTGATGTGAAGGATTCCAATTTTTATCCAATCGTATCTTAAGGATTAGTTAGCTTTCACTAATAGGATGTAAGTGAGGGATGTCAGGAGCTATCCATGATATGATGTAAATTTTATTTAATCAATTGTCAGTGTCATGTAGGTGACAAATGCTAGGGACTAACCGTCATATCGTCTAACAATATGTCACTAATAGTATGGAGGCAACAAATGCCAATAGAGACCCACTGTATGACATGGCTCAATTGGCCTTCACCATCAACGTGGGAGTGATAAATGCCAGGACTTACCGCATACCAACTTTGGCCAGGGCATGGAGGCGATTGCTGTCAAGATCTATTGACTTGAAAGTTTATCAAATTATGAAACTCTCAATAATGACCTTGTGTGATGTGTGTTGAGACACTTACACCTTACTATTAATGACTCCAAGTAGTATGTGATGTTTGCTCATCATCACAATTGATGTAAAGAATTGAGGAAAAGGATGAGACTCGTGATGAAATATGAGATACATTGAAAAAGATTTATTAGTTGGGATGCATTTAATAAGTAAATATTAATGAACAAAGTAATGGTGAGATGCAATATTAATGAACAGAGTATTGGTGAGATTAACGCAATAAGCACACCCAGCTCTTATCGCTAGTTAGCTGGCTATGTAGTGAGTCAACTATTATATAATTTTATTAAAAAAATCTTAAATATTGTGCACATTATTATTCTATGCCCTCGGTAATGGTGACAATAAATAATATGTATATGTTTGCTTCATAGTTCCATGACTTGCCTGGTAGTCCGAGTCGCTGAGCCGAGCAGACCTTGCTGAGTTTTTATGACTCGCCCGGGTCATGGAAAATGATATATAATTTCATATATATATATAACAGTAGAATTTCAAAGATATATGGCTTTACTAATATAATTGTAGCTTTTGTTTCCCTTAAAATTATATAATTATAACAGTATATAATGCAATAGTTATATTAGTAAAGCGAACAGCGAGAGGAATCAAAACATAAGTAATATGTTCCCTGCCACCAAACTTAGTTAAGCGTAATCAAATATACTATGATATTCATATCCTCGGTCATTAATTTGTTGATGGTCCTTTCAACAATGAGAATTTAGCACACTTCACTTTCCTTAAGCTTGTGAAGCTTCAAAGTTTGATCTTATGAACAGATGAATAACCTTAACAGCATTCGCCTTCTCTGAAAATGTATGGAGATTGTTCTAAATGAATGACTAGAGGTTGTGTCCTCTTCTTTTATCTGCATCTAAATGTCATAATACAAAGTTCTGATGTACTTGGCTGAAGTAGAGTTTTTATACAATTTGCATGCCAAATAATATATAATACCATAAAGCCATTGAAATGTCACAATTAATTAAATAGAAATAGTAGGGTGGAAATGCTACGGTCTGCCATTATCACTTGATACATATGAAATCTGCAAGTTTCAATGAAAATTGAAGTAAAATCCACTTTCAAAAAACTTGTTAGACCTAAATCTCATTCTCCAGACAACCATGCATGCTTATTCAGTCTAATCTACAAGGGACCTATATCCAGGATAAGATTAGTACAATTCACATTTTATCAAATTCAAAATATTTGTGTTCCCACTCAAATGGCTTGGCATGCTTTGGTAATACACCAGTACTAATTAGCCAGACATCCAGAAATAGTAGCATGCAACTGAAGAATCATCAGTCCTCCTTTGCATAAAAAAGATCATCCTCCAAAAATAGATGGATAAAACTAATTTGTCCATTGCACATACATTAATCATCCCATGGCCATCATTAATTCACCTTCACAGACTACTTCTCCACCAACATAAGCCTTCCCTTCCATCTTTGCAATGCCAAAGCATTTCTGTAACTTAACCAAATTCATCCGCATAACTAATGTGTCCCCAGCTATAACAGGTTTTTGAAACCTCACTTTGTCAACTCCTGCGAAAAAGAAGTTTTCACGGGAACCACCCACTTCGGGCTGCATCATTATAAAGCCGCCAACTTGTGCCATTGCCTACAACAATTGTTTGCATTATAATAAACTGGAATTAGGATTGTATATTCAATGAACAAGATAAAAACATCTTGTGATAAATTTCATATAACTTATAATGAATTCTATCAAATAAACAACCTAGTATTTCCTTTTCTGATTTGTTCCACTACACATGCAAGCATCTAGATCCCAAACATAATCTCTATTTGGACAGACTTAAATATAATATTCTTAACCTTACAGAACCCATGAAGACAACACAATAAAATATCTTCCAAGTATAACTCCATATCTGTCGTAGTGGTGCACTTTATACAACAATACAATATATGCCATGACAGCTTGATAATAGAATGATCGCAATGCAATCCATTTGATCCTTTCTAAGAGAGTGAGGAATAGTAGAGCACTTAAATCCATTAGGATATAAGGAATAATTGAAATATATCCGATTCTTCTCAATTCGTTTGTATATTAGCCTTTATCCAGCATGGTGGCCTGGCTGTAACTTATCGGTCAGCAAGAAAAGGATCTTCAAAAATAATCAAGTGCTATATATAAGCATCCAGAAAAGGCAAACATAGACAGAAAAAATTACCTCTACCATAAGAACTCCTGGCATAATTGGTCTCTCTGGGAAATGGCCAGGGAAGAAATTATCATTTATGGCCACATTTTTGATGGCAACAGCACTCTCACCAGGCTTGTACTCCACCACTCGATCAACAAGCAGAAATGGAAATCTAAGCCGAATAACCTTTAGCATTAGCATAACTTGTCATTTGAGATCTCATACAAATAACAAAAATCGATAGAGAGTTTACATGGAAAATCACATTTTACAAAACCACTTAACCCCACACTACAGACACTAAACAAAACCTAGTGCTTTTTTGGCATAACCCACGTATGGAAATCCGTCACAGATTACTTAACCATAAGCAACTGTGTGAGAGAATAAAAACCCAGAAACTATTGCCCCAGATAGTTTACAATTATCTGAGTATTCTGTGCAGATGAAGTAACTCTAGTATAAAAAACATAAAGGGATTTACCTGTGGGGTAAGATTTCACGAATTTGATTGACATCAAGCACCGCTGGAAATGCAGGATACTCTGTCATGAACCATAGTGAACTGTCAGAACATCACGTTGGACAGATTATCATTGATGTAAAGAATTGAGGAAAAGGATGAGACTCGTGATGAAATATGTGATACATTGAAAAAGATTTATTAGTTGGGATGCATTTAGTAAGTAAATATTAATGAACGAAGTAATGATGAGATGCAATATTCATGAAGAGAGTAATGGTGAGATGAACGCAATAAGCACATCCACCTCTTATCGCTAGTTAGCTGGCTATGTATGTGTAAGTCAATTATTATATACTTTTATTAAAAAAATCTTAATTATTGTGCACATTATTATTTTATGCCCTCGCCAATGATGACAATAAACAATATGTATATGTTTGCTTCATAGTTTAATGACTCGCCACGAGTCGTGCTGGTAGTCTGGGTCGCCAAGCCGAACAGACCTTGCCAAGTTTTAATGACTCGCCTGGGTCATAGAATATGATATATAATTATATATATATATATATATATATATATAATTTCAAGGGCAGATGCTTATAGTATATGGCATTATAACAGTATATAATTCAATAGTTATATTAGTAAAGCGAACAGCGAGAGAAATCAAAACATAAGTAATATGTTCCCTGCCACCAAACTTAGTTAAGCGTAATCAAATATACTATGATATTCATATCCTCGGTCATTAATTTGTTGATGGTCCTTTCAATAATGAGAATTTAGCACACTTTACTTTCCTTAAGCTTGTGAAGCTTCAAAGTTTGATCTTGTGAACAGATGAATAACCTTAACAGCATTCGCCTTCTCTGAAAATGTATGGAGATTGTTCTAAATGAATGACTAGAGGATGTGTCCTCTTCTTTTATCCGCATCTAAATGTCATAATACAAAGTTCTGATGTACTTGGCTGAAGTAGAATTTTTATACAATTTGCATGCCAAATAATATTTAATACCATAAAGCCAGTGAAATGTCACAATTAATTAAATAGAAATAGTAGGGTAGAAATGCTACGGTCTGCCATTATCACTTGATACATATGAAATCTGCAAGTTTCAATGAAAATTGAAGTAAAATCCACTTTCAAAGAACTTGTTAGACCTAAATCTCATTCTCCAGACAACCATGCATGCTTATTCAATCTAATCTACAAGGGAACTATATCCAGGATAAGATTAGTACAATTCACATTTTATCAAATTCAAAATATTTGTGTTCCCGCTCAAATGGCTTGGCCTGCTTTGGTAATACACCAGTACTAATTAGCCAGACATCCAGAAATAGTAGCATGCAACTGAAGAATCATCAGTCCTACTTCGCATAAAAAAATCCTCCTCCAAAAATAGATGGATAAAACTAATTTGTCCATTGCACATACATTAATCATCCCATGGCCATCATAAATTCGCCTTCACAGACTACTTCTCCACCAACATAAGCCTTCCCTTCCATCTTTGCAATGCCAAAGCGTTTCTGTAACTTAACCAAATTCATGCGCATAACTAATGTGTCCCCAGCTATAACAGGTTTTCGAAACCTCACTTTGTCTACTCCTGCGAAAAAGAAGTTTTCACGGGATCCATCCACTTCGGGCTGCAACATTATAAGGCCGCCAACTTGTGCCATTGCCTACAACAATTGTTTGCATTATAATAAACTGGAATTAGGATTGTATGTTCAATGAACAAGATAGAAACATCTTATGATAAATTTCATATAACTTATAATGAATTCTATCACATAAACAACCTAGTATTTCCTTTTCTGGTTTGTTCCACTAACATGCATGCATCTAGATCCCAAACATAATCTCTATTTGGACAGACTTAAATATAATATTCTTAACCTTACAGAACCCATGAAGACAACGCAATAAAATATCTTCCAAGTATAACTCCATATCTGTCGTAGTGGTGCACTTTATACAACAATACAATATATGCCATGACAGCTTGATAATAGAATGATTGCAATGCAATCCATTTGATCCTTTCTAAGAGAGTGAGGAATATTAGAGCACTTAAATCTATTAAGATATAAGGACTAATTGAAATATATCCGATTCTTCTCAATTCATTTGTATTTTAGCCTTTATCCAGCATGGTGACCTGGCTGTAACTTATCAGTCAGCAAGAAAAGGATCTTCAAAGATAATCAAGTGCTATATATAAGCATCCAGAAAAGGAAAACACAGAAAGAAAAAATTACCTCTACCATAAGAACTCCTGGCATAATTGGTCTCTCTGGGAAATGGCCAGGGAAGAAATTATCATTTATGGTCACATTCTTGATAGCAACAGCACTCTCTCCAGGCTTGTACTCCACCACTCGATCAACAAGAAGAAATGGAAATCTAAACCCAAAAATGAAAAACCTTTAACATTAGCATAACTTGTCATTTGAAATCTCATACAAATAACAAAGATCGATAGAGTTTACATGGAAAATCACATTTTACAAAACCACTTAAGCCCACGCTACAGACACTAAACAAAACCTAGTGCTTTTTTGGCATAACCCACATATGGAAATCCATCACAGATTACTTTACCATAAGTAACTGTGTTAGAATAAAATCCCAGAAAATATTGCCCCAGATAGTTTACAATTATCTGACTATTCTGTGCAGATGAAGTAACATTAGTATAAAAAACATAAAGGGATTTACCTGTGGGGTAAGATTTCACGAATTTGATTGATATCAAGCACCGCTGGAAATGCAGGATACTCTGTCATGAACCATAGTGAACTGTTAGAACATCACGTTGGACAGATAGTCATTGGTGTCAAAAGAAAGATTGGTGTTGTCAAGAATATAAAAGCAATGCACTGATGCCAAAAGAGTATAAATTTATCATATTAATTAAAGGTTCAACACATACACAAGTATAGAGCAACTCATGATAAGAATTCATTTACAATCAAATATTATGCCTATTGGAACAGCAATTTACTAATATTATTATGCAGATATTTGTAAGAGCAGTACTCGGTAACTAATAAACTATTTTAAATTAATGGCCATTTAGATATTTTAGATATTTAGTCTTTTAGGCCAGTTTTAGTATTTTACTAAGTTACCAGTTCGAGTTCGGGTACAAAGAACCGGTTTGCAAGTTCGACGAAATTTTGAAAAGGGGTTTGGGTTCGGGTTCGAAAAAACATGTAAAAATTTTAAAATTATATATATATACATATTTATGAGGCCTAGAAGCATGAGTTAAAATTAGAATGTCACATAGTATCATAAAAACAACATTTAAACAACAAAAACGCCATAAACTTATAATCATGAATCGTGATCATACCATCATATACTTCAAGTTGGACATCAAAGGTTCAAAACATTAAAACTAAATCATAACATCAAGTTCAAGTATCATTGTTTCAAGTTCAACTAATGAATTAAAAATGTATTAATCTTCATCTTCATCTTCATCTTCTTTTTCAACATTAGTTGACTCAGCAATAGAGCTAAGGCCGATGGGATCAGCAGCAGCAACAATAGTATTGGCGTCAAAATCTTCAAAATCATCAAGTGCAAGTCGAGAAGTGGAAGCATCCAAGTCCGCAAGCTCTGCATTTACATCCCACCTCTTCATGTCCCCTTCTTTGTATTGTTTACTCTTGTGTGAGAGAAGACGCAAGTTGTAATGCACAAATACCAAGTTCTCTACTTTTTTTTATTGGAATCTATTGCGCTTCACTAAGTGGATGAAAGAATATGTGCTCCAATTTCTTTCTGATGTAGATGAACTAGCAACCTATGAAGACAAGACAAGGTAAGCAATTAAAAATAAAATTATAAAAATTACTTGCTAGTCATGAAGATAAAGTCGGCTAATTTTTTTTTAAAAATTAAAAATAAAACTTACTTGTGATATAATTTTTATTGCAAGGGGCTGCAATGTTTGGAATCTTTGGCCATGGAGGTACCACCAACTATGAGCATCCTTCCTAAACCGATGCTTAGACCTCTTAGACCTCTTGCATTCACAAACTCTATGAACTCATCCGTAATCAAATCTCTCATATCATCATCAAGAAAGAGTCTTTCAAATGCTGCCTTGTGTCCATCATACACTTCTAAATCTCTATAGGGTGGTAGCCTTCCTAGTAAATCAAGAAATTGGTTGCTATAATATTTGGGTGTCAATGCATAGGCAAGCAAATGTAGAGGAGTGGTCATTTTGTTCCATCATTCTACAATAATTGCTTGCAATTGTTTGAAGAGAGTCTCTTCGAGATCTTGCTCTTTTTCATTTACAATTTGCTTGATCTTCTCAAGCGTTGAGTCTATGCCATCATAGATCTCTCCAAGGCAAGGCCTATCCATGTTAGCGTACCTAAGCATGCTCATAATGGGCTCGGTGAGCCTAATGATATATTCCACACATTCCCACCATAAATCATCCAATATCCTTCGATTTATTTTGGCTGCCCTCTCACTATTGTTTTGCTTCCATATAGCCCAATTGTTGTCGATTACCATATTGCAAAGTGTCTCTTTCACTTGCACAAGTCATCTCAAGACGATTCAATTTGATGCAAAACGAGTTTCAGCAACCTGTAACATAAATTAGAGCAAAAAAATACTACTATTAGATACATACTTTATAAAAGAATACACATTACACAATAAAAAAATGAAAATCAGAAATTGTAAGATACTGATTTTTTTAAAATTAAATTACTAACTTTAGTTCAAGTTCACTTACCTTCAGTAACTCCAAACGTGAGAACATTCTGAATATTCTTTAAGTCATGTGATCGTTTGTGATGAACATCTAGATATCCTCAGCCTCTGCATACACCTCCTTGATCCACTCAATTGTGTTCCCAATCTTTTGTAACATAAGATTGAGTGAATGGACAGCACAAGGTGTCCAAAATATATGTTGATATCGCTCTTCAACCAACAAACCAGCAGCTCTACAATTCTTTGTGTTGTCTGTTATGACTTGGACAACATTACTAGCACCCACTTGTTCAATGGCAGAGACAAGAATCTTAGCAATAAATTGTCCATCTTTTACTTGCCCCTCACAATCCACCGCTTTCAAAAATATTGCCCCTTTAGGGGACACCGCTAGGACATTGATCAAGGGACGGTTTCTAGCATCTTTCCACCCATCTGAAACAATTGATTCCCATGTCTCAATCCATGAATCCTTTATGGGCTTCAATTGATCATCAATCCACTTGACCTCTTTATCCAACAAGGTGGTTCATACTCTCTCAAAACCGGGGCCTCGATACCCTCTTGGAGCTTCATTGGCACTTTTCAACATCTGTCTCCAATATGGAGAGCGAACAACATTAAAAGACAGCCCATTTGCATACAACCATCTTCCCACATCAATGTCGGCAATTTCCCGACTTTGATTTTGAAATGCAATTTCTAGTGGTCCCTTTCTTTTGTGTGTAAGGCCAAGAGGTTCTTTTTCAGGCTCACGAGTAGCTGAGGTAGTAAAAAAGGGGTGGTCTTCTATCACAACATCTATAGGAGGTTGTGTTACCTTTACTTTTTTTTTACTTTTACTTTTATTGCCAATGTCATCAGTTGAATTTTGCCTACGTTCTCTCTCTTTTGCTGCCTCATACTCTTCAATATACTTTAGTACAGTTTCATTGGGTATAGGTGCACCTTTTTTTCTAGGGCATTTCTTGACTCCTCTACCAGGGTATCCACAAAAATGGCCTACCACATGAAAATATGAACTATTTCTTTCTACATCACAACTCTGTTGATGTGAGTTTTGTACCACTACATAACATATAGCAATTGAAATACTTGATACGGCGTACCAAACACTCAACCCTCTCTTGAAAAGTATACAAGATACTCCAAGGTTCCTTACACCTGTGGATACTAACTCAGTTATAAAAATGTGATTTGTTGATAATCACGTTGGCGGCCTTATGTTGTTCACTTGGAAATATCTCAACTCTTACTATGATGATGATAAGACTTCTAGCTTTTGCAACCTTTTCAAATGATCTCTCAATTTATATCACTTTCAACTTTGCTCTCTCCAAACTCTCAAACTTCACTTTCCAACTTCTAATCCTCAACTTCAACTACTAAGTTATTGATTACTTCTACTCCTAAGAATGGAAAGATTGGCAAATGGACGGGGATCAACCTAATGAAGACATACCAGCGGTGTTACCTCCACAGATGCAATGATTCTAAGGAAAGAAGACTAGATTACCACGCAAGGCTTCTTGACAAGCCGCCAAGATGCTAGTGGCCTAGTATAGGATCCCTATCAAACATCTACCAATATCACCATGCAATTAACCATCTATCACTACTCTTACTCTAACACTTGCTTGAAAATGAAATCTACTTTAACAACTCAATTGAAATGAAATCTATCTCTAACAATTAGAAGTAGAAACAATGCAATAACACCAAGTGTTCATAATCACCATGCAAGACACAACAATGATAAGAGAAGCAATTTTGGTATTATATTAACAACAATTTTCTTCAACCCTTTACAAATGAGAGTTCATGGCCTTATATAGAGGCCCAAAATTACAATGAATGGCCAAGATTAAGAGGCAAAATCAATGATCCAGAATTAATCTCAGAAACCCTAATTAGGGTTACCACCCCATCGGCCAATGAAAAAATGCCACCTCATCAATGGACCAATGAAAAAAAAGAAAAGTGGTAACCAATGAGAAGGCACCAAAGATGGTAGCCAATCAGAAACTGACACCTACCCTACCCAAGAAGAAAGGAGAAAATGTCACATGGGCTTACATCAAATGGTCTTTTAATATAACTCTACCCTTTTCTTTCATTCTTTGAGCATAAGTAATGAACTTAGCCAACATATTATCAATTTCTTCCATAGGAGGGCAAGGTGAATGCCTCATTTTGAGCTCAGCTGAGATGACCATGTCCTTTGCTGCTTGTAGTATCTTCTCATTCTCTTTCTCATCATCTTTTGCAAATTGAACTATGGCTTTGAGAGAGGCAAGGATGTCCAACCTTTTCTTCAAAGGGACAATCTTTCCCAAATCATCCAACCTCGATCCAAACTCTATCTCATTGAAATCTTCCTCTGTTATTCCTTCGAAATCCAGCGCAACTCTAGCATCATTCATTGTGTTCGAAATGAAAGCTTCGATGCCCGGACTATGCTGTGCCATCTTGTCCTATATTTCTTCTAGAGTTCCCAACCTGACTGTCAAGGCCATAAACCAAGACTCAACTGTTCACTTCTCTCCTTCGTTTATCACCTTGGCCTTCACCAATGATCCTTCTGATATTTTTGTAACTGCCTCCAGCCTGGGAATGGTGTACTCACGAATTGGAAGGAAATCCCTCCATCTTGCCTCAAACGTTTTGAATTTGTTCCTGATAGTTATGAAAGTCCTAAAAGTAGCAATGAAAGGAAGCAAGAAATTCCGCCCTTCCTGGATGGTGTCGCTGACCCACTCTCCGACCTCTAGTTCGATGTTGCTCTCATTAGCTTGGAGGAGAGTTGCCCTCGGCACCTGTTGGATTGGCTGACTCCTTCCATCATAAATACTCTTCCAATATTCATTTTCTCTTTTCAACTTAGCATTTTCAACATTTGCCCTTGCTAACCTTTCAACTACTGAAGTTACACTCTCTTGAAGCTCTTCACATTCTATCTCATCTGTTGTTGTTCCCAAGTCATGCTCTTGAAACTCAAAGTCCTGAATTGAAATTTCCTCCATTGTCTTGTTGACCTTTGGTATGGCGATTTGAACCTTTCTATGACCATCATCTCTGATTACCCTTGCCACTGTTTCTGCTTGCCTCTGTCTAGCATCACCTTCTCTTTCAGCATCCCTTTGAATTTCCTCAATTGTCTGGATGAGTGGCTCCAGGATAATTGGCTGAAGCATCTTCAACATCCAAGCGGGCCCAGTGAAAACTCCCACTGCTGGATTTGGCTAAACTAGCCCTGCATACTCATCATTGGGTGCCCGATTTTCATCTTGTACTGTTTCACCCCCAATATCAACTTGTATATCTTCTTCATCACTTGAGATTGCCACATCTTCATTTACTTGATTTTCTAAATGAGGAGAATATCCACTACTACTATCCTCACTACCTAACTCTGAACTTGAGCTTACTTCAACTGCTGCACCTTGTCCACTGGCATCATGCTCTTGGCTTCTAGCCTCAAATATACTTTCTCTAGATGATACTTTGTTTTGTTTCTTTGCTGGAGGCCTTTGATCTTCCTTATCCTTCTCAACCTCTAAATTTCTCTTCTTGCCCTTACTGGCTTGTTGTTGCTGTTGTGGTTGCTGTCGGCTACCGTCCTCACCTTGCTGACTAACTGATTCTGCTTGGACCTCTACCGGATTCATCTTCTCATAAGTGAGGCGTACCCTTGATCTTTGCAACTGACTTAACTTCTTGTTATACCACCACTGAGTGTGCAGTTCAACTGACTTATTAATTGCCTCTAAGGATGGATCCTGCTGATCATTCCAGTTTACCGGATCTAACTCTGTTCCTTCTACTGTGTGGTAGTCTTCTCTTAGCACATCTTCATCTTCTTCCAGCTGGTCTGGGATCATAAGATTTTTCCATTTTATGGCTCTCATTAGGCTTAGTGACAGTCTTGAGAAAGCTAGCTTCCTCACATGAAAGTCATCTTGTGCATTAGCCCAAAAATCTTCTATCGTAAGCACATGCCTGAATGTTCCCCCTTGAGCTGCCTTGATTAGACCATGAGGATCGAACCCTTGTCTTGCTTTATACCAAGCTAGGTGATATTGTTCTAACTTCTTTTCAGCAGATGCAAAGGCAACATGGTTGGGACAACTGTCATTGCCTATCACAAGTGAGAGGGTAACCCCTGTTTCACCTTTCTGTTTCATCATTTTATCATACTGCTCAAGTTGTCTAGCCAACTCCATCAAAACTAATCGATCGGGTGGGTACCTTGGAAGCCTCTTGGGACAAGTTGTACATCCAGCCACTCTTATGTATGTGAATCGTGCAAATTGGATGAACCAACTCCCATATTTCTTAACTTTGGCTTCGGCCTCCAGAGAAAGTCTCCGAGCAGGAGTTCCTTGCAACATCCTTACTAACTTCATGGCAAAGGCATCATAAAATATCTTGTAATCCTTGGTGTTGCGCAAATGAAGCTGCGGATAGCACTCATACACCAAGTATTGCCCAGGCCCATAACCAACTTCCCCCCTAGCCCTGAGTCTCAGTTGTCTAAATAATCTTGCTATTAAGTAAAAAAGATATGATCCCATATAAAACTGCTTTTGAGACAATACTGTTCTAAGTTGTAACTCTAGATTTTCACTAATTATTGCAGCCCAATCAAATTTCTTCTTTCCACTTTCTATGCCATCAATGAAATAGTACATCCAAGTTTCGAATTGCATACCTTGTGCTAAGCCCATGATTCTGTTGAGGAGGACGATGAAGTCGCCATATTCTGATTTGAAGTCGGATCTGGTGAGCTTTGAGGTCTTGGTGACTCCCTTCTTGCCTTCATGTAACCAATTCTGTTTCAGCTGAACAAAGTATGTGTCCTGGTTGTCATGGTAGAATCTGGTGGCTTGATCAATAGATAGTGCCTCTGTGCTATTATGCTTAGGTATGTTGAATGTATCTTCAATCAATGGACTGTTGATGTTTGCCAAAACTTTCTCTCCATCCATCATGACTGACTTACTCTGAATGTTAAGTCTAGATGCACACTCCATGATCAATTCTGGGCAAGGCAAGGTAGGAGGGAAGGCAGCTGCATGCACAACTCCGAACTTGTAGATTTTCTTTGCAATAGGAGATTGGTTGTCTCTCAACCTATCTCTCAATTGAATCATATCAAGGGTACCAATGTTGGTGTCTCCAACGTATTTCAATTTTGAGCGGAAGTTGGAATTGGGTATCATGACTTCCTTGTCTCCTATTTTAGCATTAGTTCCTTTGGGTCGCTTGCTTGCATTGGCATCAGCTATCCTAAACACTTATCACTCCCCGCCTTTTTTACAATGATGGTGAAACTACACTTATCACTCTAAACTTCCTCTTAATGAGATGGAAACTACACTTATCACTTTTCGCCGTTACCTTAAGAGATGAGCTACACTTATCACTCCAATCTTCTTCCTAATGATGAAATGATGAAGACTACACTTATCACTCCCCGCCTTTGTCTTAAGATGGACTACACTTATCACTCCAATCTTCTCCTTAGGGGTGGGACTACCACTTATCACTCCCCGCCGTTTCTTATGAGATGGACTACACTTATCACTCCAATCTTCTTCCTAATGATGATGAAATGAAATGATGGAATGCAAGCAAGAACTTGAGGGAAAAAAGCTAATCAAGACAATCGAGTAATCAACCTACTAACCAAACACCTAACTCTACTCTTAAAATTAGTTTTCAACACCTAGACTAGCACCAATGAAATAAAAGCAATTGGAAAGAGAGGAAAAGATAGGCCACTCACCCAAG
This sequence comes from Chamaecyparis obtusa, assembly GCA_027943335.1. Lineage (NCBI taxonomy): Eukaryota > Viridiplantae > Streptophyta > Pinopsida > Cupressales > Cupressaceae > Chamaecyparis > Chamaecyparis obtusa. The sequence continues at coordinate 69,240 of BSBK01009843.1, forward strand.
TACAAAGCTAGGAATCCTTTGTCAATGCAATTATCTGGGCTTGATCTCCAAAAATCTTCTAACTCTACAAGAAAATCTCCCCTTCCTTCAAATCTGATTTGCCTTGAATCAAATAGCCTCCCCTTCAAATTTTCGGATTTGAGGCAATTAGCATGAAAAAACCTTCAATTCTTGCAAATGAGTGTGCCAAATTAGGTAGAAATAAGCCTCCAAGTGATGCCTTATCAATCACTGCTCTCTATTATGCAATCTGTCCCCAAAAGCCTGCCTCTAGATGCCTTGAGAATGGCTTGAAGATGCCTTGAAATTGAGCAAAGATATGCCCAGGTCTGCTCCACTCCAAATCAGGTCCAAAACACCTCTCTAAATCTTGAAATTATCCTTCAAAATCGCCCAAGACAGTCTTAAATCAAATCGCCAACATCTAGCCAAGACAGCCACTCCAATTGCCCTCTAAAATCACCAAGTGAGAAGAAAACTCGCTGCCAATAGCCTTGAAAATTCGCTGTCTACAGCAGAGGATAAAAATGTTTTTGAATGTGAGAATGAAATGAATTTAGCCTCTCCTTATATAGGCAGCGATTTGGAATCCAAACAGGGCCGACCCCTACACAAAGCAAACAAAAATTAAATGCAATCATAAATAATAAGGGACGACTAGGCATTTAATTATTTAATTTTCCATTTTGAATTACAAAAATTAAATGCCCAATGAGATACAAGGGACGACTAGGCAAAGATTAATTAGTTTTTTGAATTTTGAAATGCAAACAATCAATAAATGTCATAAGATGCAGGCCCACCCAGCAAATTGCCATATAATTTTTGATTTTTACACATAAAAACATTCAATGCCAATTCAAAAATCATAGGGCAGGTCCAATATTAGATCCAAGACATTAGATTTTTTGAATCTCGCATGATACAACATTCAAAGTACAATAAGATTTTGAATTGAAAAGATCAACTATCCAACCAATGGCAATTTCGAAAATAGCAAGGAAGTCCATAAATTTGAAAATTAAGAATTCAGTCCAGATTTTATTGAATCTCGAAAATAACAATGATCATCAAACCAAAATTTGCAATTGGCCATAACAAATAATGAATTTTGAATTGCCATTCAGATTTTTCAAAATTTGAAATACCATTAATCCAAACAAGGATTTTCGAATTTATCATTGGATCCATCAACAATATCAATAAATCATCACCATGGCAATTCAAAAAAGAATATATATTAGCCAATCGAAATTTGCAATCCAAAATCATCATGAAATCGAAATTTGAAAGCATAATTTGAAATTTGCAAACCCCAAAATCATTTTCAAAAAAAAAATCATAAAATTAGCAATTAAATAAAATTGAAATTCAATTCCATCAAGATTGCCATAACGTCAAAAAAATTTTAAGGCCACAAAATTAAATTTCAAATAATCAAACAAATTCCAACTTCATCTCTCATCTTAAACCATCAAATTTTCCATTTCAAATCAATTCATAAAATCTTCAATTCAAAATCATCACATCGTCAAGATCCTCAATTCAAACCAGAATCAAACCTTTCGATCTAAAATCAAACGCATACCAAACACATTGTATTGCATTCACTGAATCAATCCGACAATCAAAATCAAGAGGACTGGGCAAGGCAAAATTTGGCTAAGTTTAAAGGGTTGAGATAAAGGGGGTCCCCATGGATGGGGCAATGTTGTAAAAACCTCACAACAAACCCCTACATTTCCAATGGAATGCACCACCTCCTGGAAGGGCTCTTATAATATCAACATGCTTCCATGAAGGAGAATCGTGGGGTTCTATTATTTGTTCAATATTGCCTACTGAGGAAGAGGTAGATGCCATTGTAGTTCATTTTCCTATGGCAAGAAATTTCAACTTGTATACATATTCAATATAAAACTTTAAACTTTAAAAGCAAGAGAATGAAAAATTATAGAAAAAATCGCTAAGATCTTATGGAGAATGAAAGAGAAATGAAAAAAATAAAAAACTTAAACAAAAACAAAAAACAAATGAAACAAGAACTTACCTCTACTCATTGTAAGCTTGCAAAAGTGTACGTATGAGGCATAAACACTTGAAGAAAGCTCACGAACCAATCTTCCAACTCCTCCTTGCACAACCAAGAACTTTTTCTTTTGCTCTTGCTCAAGTCAAAATAACCTACTTGCACACCACAAATAAGAATGAGAAGCAGATATTAGCCTTTCATAACCACCTTTTAGGATTCCAAATGTCAAAAAACTATAAATTTTTGCAAAAATTGTCACTTAAGTGACGTCCACTGCCCGAAGTTCGGCGTAGTTTGCCACGGTTTCGATTTTTCCCGACCTGGTCCGCCTGGGTCTGTTCGTCCGGGCCGGAAGTTCGAACTTGACGCAGGTCAAGTAGGGAGGATACAATTAAGGACAGTCCAAACATGCAACCAAACACCAACAATGCGGAATAACACAACAAGACAATGTTTTCAACTGAATTTTCATTAACATGCCCGGCTGTAAGGCCTTCCGGGTTAGGGCCAAATACAATCAATGTATTTCTGCAATCTTCCAGCTAGTCCAGCTCTAAAAAAATCAGCAACTGATGGAAACCCTAAGGCAGATCTGAACTTGAGCTCACAAGCCTCCAAACAATCTCCTTGCCTCCAAGCATGCAAACCACTAGCTCTGCTATTACAAACTATCAAATAGACAATCTGATCTTCAAGATCTTGCAAGATCCAAATCTATCCTTCTATCTCACACTGACTAACTCTAAACATCTACTCAAACACTCCTTAAATACATTTCCTCAACCACAAGCCGGCTGGAAGAAATAATTAACTCCTAAGCCAAGTTGACTTCTATTACAAACAAATATTAAATGCAACAACAGTTGGCTCTCAAATAGCCTTACTAACAATTAATTCTCCATGTCGGCCTCTAGATCTACATAGGAGAATACAACAAAAGCTACCAACAATAAATGCACCAAGTCGGCCAACCAAATCTTCAAGAACTCCATTCAGTAAACCAAAACTACCGAGCGCCAGAGAAACAACCGAGCACCAATGAAACAGCCAACCACGCCAAGCAACACAGGCATCGCCGAGCAAGCACATCGACCGAGCACCACAGGCATCGCTGAGTACAAGTTCCACCGAGCGCAAGAGATTTCACCGATTTCCTTCAGCGACCGAGCTTCCTTCAATAACCAAGACCATTAGTTAAAGCTGCAACCGACTAACACAGAACCCAATCAACACACCACCATGCAGATTTGTTGAGTACCCTAGAATGCCCCTGCATCAAACACCCCAAGTTCGAGAAGATATTCACATAGGCTAGAAGAACATCTTTCGGGATTCAGCACATAAACCCCGAACTGGTTCTTCACATACAAGCCCTTCAACTCTTCACCTTGCACACTTTTCCACTTCTGTTTCCTCTGTCTTTTCAAGTCTTTCCTTGATAACACACAGGCTTGTTCTCCATACTGATCCATCCTTTCAGAATTTCTCAACTCATCTCGGCTACCAAAGCTCAAGTTTCTCCTACCGAGTGTTGTATCCAGCAAAGGCATCACGGAAAGCTTCCTATTATTCTTCTCAACCGTAAACTCATTCTTAACACAATCATATATAGCTCTGCAATCATACTGCCAAGGTCTACCGAGCAATATATGACAACTATTCATCTCCACAATATCACACAACACTAGATCCTTATACTGACCAATCTAAAAATCAACAAAGCACTGCTACCTCACTTCCAGAGAATGAACATCTTGTAACCAGCCAATCCTATAAGGATAAGGATGTCTCATTCTCTTCAAACCAAGTTTCTGAACCATGTACTCAGCAACAAGGTTATCAATACCACCACTATCAACAATTACATCATGAAGTTTACGTCCAGACTTGCACCAAGTTCTGAACAAGTTACTCCTCTGACAAGGTTCCTCCTTTGCATCGAGCAATGTTCTCCAAACCAGCAAGTACTCAGATTCAGGTTCATTCTGAATGTTCTCATTTATCATAGCAGTCCTTCGCTCACCAAACTTCTTCTGTGTACACTCAAAAGATCGATGTCCTTCTTCACCACAATTATAACAAGTACCCTTAAAGATAACCCTACCTGTCTTCTTTTTAAATTCCAAAGGTTTCGGTTCATCTACAACAGTCGGTTTGTCTTTCACCGAGTAATCAATCTTTTCCTTCCCTCGGGGATTACTATGTTGTCTCATTTTCAACTTATCTTCTGCCTTCAAAGCATACTAATAAGCATCTTCAACCAAATCAATCTTCAGCATACCAAGCTCATCCTGAATATTGAATCTCAAACCATTCACATACCAAGCTACTTTTTCTTTACCAAGTTCTTTGTGTCCCGACCGAATAGTCAATTTATAGAACTCCTCGGTATAGTCCTCCACAGTCAAATCTTTTTTGCTTCAAATTCTGCAACTTCTTAAACAAGTCAAGCTCATAGTCAGCAAGTATGAACTTAGCTTTCAATTTAGTCACCATCAACCTCCACCGATTGATCTTCATTTCACCATCATCTTCTCTATCTCTTTGTAATTCTTTCCACCAAAGAGCAGCATGTCCTTTCAACTTAGTCAGTGCCAATCTTACTCTAAGAGGATCTTCAATTTCTTCAAGCTCAAAGTAGTCTTCTAATTCACCAATCCAATCAATCAAATCCTCGGGTCTCAAAGTACCAAAGAAAGCAGAAACTTCCATTCGGTAACTAGCACTTAACCGAGCTCTAGATCTATGGAACCAACCAATTTTGTCTTCACCAAATCTATCTCTCCGGTCATCTCCACTAGATCTAGCAACTTCAAAGTCTTCAGCAACTTCTTCATAACCATCATCAATACCAAGATTCCTCGGCATACCAGCAATAGTTCTCATGACCTCAGCGATCATGTCATTCTTCATCAATTCCATCTCAAATCTAAAATCAACTTTAACCTTCTCTGTAATCTTCGATTCCACAGCATCATAGAGATCTGCAATCGCTCTAGGGTCCAATCTTCTCAAAGGCATCCTTCAAGATTTTCGAAAACCCAAGGCAACAAATCACCAACCAAGGTCCTAGTGCAAACAGCCTCAACTCGGAGATCGGTTTACACAACTCAAGATCTTCAAGCTCTAATACCACCTGACGTAGGACAGGTAAGGAGGATCCAATTAAGGACAATCCAAACATGCAGCCAAACACCAACAATGCAGAATAACACAAGACAATGTTTTCAACTGAATGTTCATTAACATGCCCAGCTGTAAGGCCTTCCGGGTTAGGGCCAAATACAATCAAAGTAATTCTGCAATCTTCTAGCTAGTCCAGCTCTGAAACAATCAGCAATTGATGGAAACCCTAAGGCAGATCTGAACTTGAGCTCGCAAACCTCCAAGCAATCTCCTTGTCTCCAAGCATGCAAACCACTTGCTTTGCAATTACAAACTATCAGATAGACAATTTGATCTTCAAGATCTCGCAGGATCCAAATCTATCCTTCTATCTCCCACTGACTGACTCTAAACATCTACCCAAACACTCCTTAAATACATTTCCTCAACCACAAGTCGGCTAGAAGAAATAATTAACTCCTAAGCCAAGTCAGCTTCTATTACAAACAAATATTAAATGCAACAACAATCGGCTCTCAAATAGCCTTACAAACAATTAATTCTCCATGTCGGCCTCTAGATCTGCATAGGAGAATACAACAAAAGCTACCAACAATAAATGCACCAAGTCTGCCAACCAAATCTTCAAGAACTCCAGTTGGTAAACCAGAACAACTGAGCACCAATGAAACAACCAACCACGTCAAGCAATACCGAGCAACACAAGCATCGTCGAGCAAGCACATCGACCGAGCACCACAGGCATCGCCGAGTACAAGTTCCACCGAGCGCAAGAGATTTCACCGAGTTCCTTCAGCGACCGAGCTTCCTTCAATAACCAAGACCGTCGGTTAAAGCTACAACCGAGTAACACAAAACCAAATCAACACACCACCATGCAGATTTGTCGAGTACCCTAGAATGCCCCTGCATCAGAACTGGTCCCGGATTTTCAAACCCTACCCAGACCCACAGGCGAACCAGACCCAGACCACATACCAGTTCGTACCCGGGCCGGTCCGGAGGGGTCCAAGGGCGAACCAAGGTAACTTAGGTATTTTAGTTAGTTTCTAAATAATATGGAAACTTTCCTGTTGTCAGCTTTTTAGAAAGTTTCCATTTTATTTTCAGTTAAACTCTATATGAGGAGACTTCGTCTCCATATTGTAATTAATCTTTTATGAATGTACATTTTCATAACATGGTAAGCTTAGGCAGTTTTTAGTGAATTTTTTATAAAACTCATAGCTTTTACCTGGGAAAACATTTCCAGAAGTTTTTTTCCGATTTTTTATGAAAAATCTTGGTGTCTTTTAGGGAAATCATTTGCAAATTTTTGAAGGTTTTTTTAGGTCTACAAATTCGAGGGTTTTCTTTGCTCGTTGTTTGTTGTTGTTTTTCATTGAAAGCAACCTGTGCAGCTAGAGTTTGCAGATTTTTTGTATAGACATTCTGAAAAATCGTGGATTTCCTACTTTTCACATGCTGCTGTTTTGTGGGTTTATGTGATTAAGTTTTCTTTTGCAGATGTGTTATGGTGCAGACAAGTTCCTATTTTAGTTAGTGTTTTGAAGAATTTTTTGATGATTTTTTGTATAAAAATCAAGGGTTTTTACATTTTTTTCCAAAAAAATAAAGTTTTGTAAGTGGTGCGCATTAGTCTTGGGATTTGTGCCAGCCTTCACAGAAGGTTTTTTACTGATTTTTGACAGAAAAATCAGAATTTTGTAAAGCTTGAGTTTGCCTTATTTTTTGTGCATAGGAAAATGGGAGGGATAGTGTTGTTAACCAACATCATGTTGGAGGGAAGTCAATAGTTCAACGGCAAGAATTACAATACCTGGAAGCAGAGGATGCTTTTGATTTTTGAGTACCAATGCTTGGACCAGCTTGTTCTGGTTAACTCTACTCATCCTACAGCACTGGGCAAAGACCAAGACAAGTTTGATGAACGTAACTGAGAAGTGGTTATGATGCTGAAGTTATCTGTCACCGATGAGATGCTTCCAGAAGTGCCATCTAGCAAGTCTGCAGCGGAGATTCGGGCGCACCTGAAAAATCTCCATGAAACATCGGATAAAAGTCGAGCTTTCTTTTTTAAGAATATGTTGTTTTCTCTTGTAATGGATGAGAAGATGTCTCTACAGGAGCATCTTATGAAGATTAAGGATATCCGGGATCAACCAAACACTATTGGTCACAAGATGGAAGTAGAGGACATGGTGATTACATTGGAAGGTCTACCACGGTCCTATGAACACTTCGTTGAAACGCTCAACATTACCTCCGCTAATATTGACTTGAAATTTGATGAGTGCAGCAGTTTGGTAGTACTAGTGAAATGGTCAGTGCGGAACAAGCATTTTCTGCCACAGATAAACGCGTGTCCACTCAACAGAAAGGACAACACACATCTGAAGAGGGTTCTAAGAAGAAGATCACCTGTCACTATTGTGGGAAGCTTGGTCATATCCAGTTTTGCAGACAACGGTTGGCTGATCAGAAGACCAACCAAGGAGAGTCTCAGCAGCAGGCTCATGTGGCAAAGCAGTCCAAGGAGAAGAAGGAATCAGCCTTCTAAGCATTTTGATTCGAAAGTTTTATGTCTGGGTAGTTAGTAGACTGACCATTAAGGGAGGGTAATAAAGTATTTAATATTAATGGTCATTTAGATATTTAGACTTTTAGGCAAGTTTTAGTTTTTTAGTTAGCTTCTAAATAATATGGAAACTTTCCTGTTGTCAGCTTTTTAGAAAGTAACTACTTCACTCAGGAGTCTGATTAGGAACAGACCATATATAAATAACAAACAGAGATTAAAAACCATATAAGCAATCAGTATATATGAAGTGTAAGACTTTGGACTGAATTGAAAAATGTGCCGACTACTATCAGATATGTCGACTTCCTTAAGCAAACTAGGACAGGAATTTTTATGTTAAAAAAAGATACCAATCCATAAAACAAGACAATCATTTATTAGTTAGCAATTATAAACTGCTAACAAATCATTCACATATAAAGATTACATATTAAAATGATGAGTTTATTATGCAGCGAGTTGTGTAGAAGAAGGAACAATAATGGTGATTCAACAAGTCGATGAAGGGACTTGTCATAAAGAAGCATTGACTACAATTATGAAAGCAATTCGACAGTGACTTAACTAATAATAAGTCGGTATAAACAATAAAGATAAAACATTGATTACTATGTGAGAAGTCTGTTCATATAAAAAAATCTATGTTTTATTTGCATGAATATCAATTGACCAAGTAAGAAAGGAATACACAGAAATAAATAAATAAAAGCAGCGGTAAATATCAATACAGTAATTATGGACAGCGACTTGCAAAAAGAAATTTTATTACTTTATTTATGGAGCGATTTGTTTATAATTAAAGACAGTGGTTAAGAGTTTGTGGAAGCTATTCATACTTAATATGCAATGATTAAGCATAACAAAGGGTAACAATTCAAATAACAAAGATTCATATCTTCTTAGTTGGATTTTTTTTCAAAGAGACGTCTCTCTTCATAAGAGACAAAGAATGATCAAAGAAGTGTGTGAAGTGAGTAGTGCTGTGTGTAGTGGAAAGGAAAACAAATCAGAGTACATACACCACGGAGAGAGGGCAGAAGAATATAAACAGAATAACAATTAGGTTTACACAGTGTTAATATGAAGACATAGAAGAAAAGTTGGAAGAGCAAGGCGTGCAAGAGAAAGAAAGTGAAAAAAGAGAACTGTGAGCGTATTGCTCTTGCAGATATTTGGGCAGATATTGAGGAGAGTATTATCAGAATTTTATATTCAGATTTTGAAGAGAAGTGGATCAGACTTGTGTTGCGGACTTATTATAGTATTTGCAGCAGATTGGTGAAATAATTTTGTGATCAGAATTTGTGCAGAGGTTCATGCCTCTTGTGGGTGAAGTTGGTGCTTCATCTCCTTGAATTTGGTGCTTCATCTTAAAGAAGTTGGTGCTTCAGATCTTGTAGGTCGGTGCCTACATTTAGAAGTGGGAGTGGGTGCTTCTAGTGAGCTGGTGCTCACAAATCAAGATTAGGGGCTGGTGGTGCCTCTAGCAGATTGAAGCCTACAAACATTGTAAAAGAACAATTATAGAAAAGCAATTATTTGTCGTGGTTTTCTCTTACTTTGAGTTTCCACATAAAATTTGTGTTTTTGGTGTTCCTATGTGTATTCATGTGTAAAGCATTGAAATTTATGTGTTAAATTGTAAAAGTTCTTTGTATCAAAAGGAAATCTCCTTCAAAGCATCAAAGAAAGAGAAAAACAAAAAACATGTATCAAGTGAGAGTTCAAGTGGTGAAACTGATGAGGTAGAGGCCTATTTCTTGAGGAAGTTAAAGAAAGGGAATGGAAAGTATAAAGGAAAATTTCCTTTCAAATGTTTCAATTGCGGAAAGATTGGACATTATGCTTCTAAATGTCCCCAAAACAATAGTGACTCAAGCAAAGATGAAAAGGAAATGTATATAAAGAAAAAGGGAAAGAAAATTCTAAGTACAATCAAAAGAAGAAATCCCAAAAACATTAGAACTTTTAATCAAAGAAAGGTAGCAGCTCGTCAAAAGAAAGCAATGATGAATGCCAAAGCGATGATGAAGAAGAAACACTCTTCATGGCCATGGAGGATACAAATGACAAACATGAGAAAGAGAAGATGTCAACAAAGCATGCAATGAAGAAGAGGATGTAGATCTTGAAGAAGAGCTCCATTATGCATAAAAGGATAATGAGATATTGAAAAAGAAGATGACTAAGTGCAAGATGGAAGCAAAAGAGACTTTTAAGACCTTAGAGAAATCAAACAAGATTATTGAAGACTTAAGGGCTCAACTAGTAGAAGCCAAACAAGTTGTTGAGAATGAGGTGAAGAGAAAACTAGATATAAAAGAAGTGGACTATGACAAATTAGAGCAAGAGATTCTCTTGTTGTGAAAAGAATTAGAGAAAACAAGGGAGAAAGGTCTAAAATACAATGAAAGCACCAACAAATTGAATGAAATTACAAATTCCCAAAAACCTCTACTTGATAAAACCAGTCTTGGCTTTATTGAAAGTCAATCGGAGAAAGCTATAAGTAACAAAGAAATGGTTCCACCAAAGAAGGTAAATGAAGGAAGTTGGAGAAGGCCTCATTATAAAAGGCAACCAATTACTAGGCATTTTTACCCTTTTAGTGGATATTGTTTTTCTGGAAACAAGTTTGGCCACAAAGCATCAAATTGTAAAAGCAAAGTAAAGAATGTTCCTAACTTCACTTAAAGAAACCATAATTCCTTTGCTCCTTTAATGGACTTTGATGTTATATGCTATAAATGTAATAACTTTGGACACACAGCCCATTTTTGTAGAACTATTTTTAATAATCCTCCAAGTTGAAGTAAGAAACAAGAACCATCCAAAGTTTGGAAGAGAAAGGAGAAAAAGGAAATGGAATCTATGTTTGTCCAAACAGCTTTCATGCACAAAACAAGAAGGATGGATGGTATGTGGATAGTGGTTGCTCAAGACACATGACTAAGGATAAAAGCAAATTCATCTTCCTTGAACAGGCGATAAAGGAACGGTAAGATTTGGAGATAACTCAAAGAGAAAAATAAAAGGAAAGGGATCTCTTAGCTTAGATAATGGGAAAACTAAAACTGAAAATGTTCTTTATGTATAAGGGTTAAAACAGAATTTGTTAAGTGTAAGCCAACTATGTGATCAAAGGCATACTGTAACCTTTCTTCCTAAAGGTTGTCAAATCAAAAAGGATGGCAAACTAATAGCAGATGCTTATAGGACAGCTAATAATCTTTATATTTTTAAAGAAATCAATAGCGATAGTTGCTACTTGGTACAAGAGGATGAAAATTGGCAGTGGCATAAGAGATCAGGGCATATATACTTCGACAATTTAGTCAAAATCAGTCATGAAAGAGCTGTAAGAGATATACCAAAGTTATCAAAGCCCACAAACATCACTTGTACTTGTAGACAATGCCAACTTGGGAAGCAAACAAGAACCAGTTTCAAAACTAAGGAGCATTCCACATTGAAGCCACTTGAACTCATACATTCAGATTTTTGTGGACTAACTAGAACAAAAAGTTTACAAGTAGAAAGAAATTTTATGTTGTTCATTGATGACTATTCAAGGATGACTTGGGTTAACTTCCTTAAAGAAAAGTCCAAAGCCTTTGAAAAGTCCAAGATCTTCAAAAAAATTGGTAAAAAATGAAATAGGTGCCAAAATCAAATGCCTTAGAACAGATAGAAGAGGAGAATTCACCTCCCATGAATTTGAAGAATTTTGTGAAAAGAATGGAATAAGAAGACAATGCTCGGCAGCAAGAACACCCCAACAAAATGGAATGTAGAAAGGAAAAACAGAACGGTTCAAGAAATAGCTAGGGCAATACTAAATGAATCAAAGATAGCAGACACATTTTGTTAAGATGCAGTTCATTCAGCACTAAATTTTGAATCGAGCGCAAATTAGGGTGAATAATGACAAAACACCCTATGAGATAAGGAAAGGAAGACCAGCAACAGTCAAACACTTTAGGGTTTTTGGAAGCACATGTTACATTAGAAGAGATGAAGAAGACTTGGGCAAGTTTGATGCTAAAGCACATGAAGAAGTTTTTCTTGGGCATTCCACAAGAAGTAAAGCATATAAATGTTACAACAAAAGACTTCATAAAATAGTTGAGAGTGCAAATGTAAAGATTGATGAATGAAAGCAATTGAAAGAAGTTGAAGATAGTTCTGAACTGCAAAATGTGTGTAAAGAAGAAGAAGATGAGAAAGAGGAACCAGAACAAGGAAGTTCTAAACTTTCATCAAAAGCATCATCCAAAACTCCATCAAGGGCACCATCAAAAACTCCTTCAAAATTTGTCCAAAGAAACCATCCAGAAAACTTGGTCATTGAAGACTTAGACACAACGATTCAAACAAGGAAAAGAATTGCAAACACAATAGAGCATGCACACTTTTGCCTTCTTTCCAAAATAGACCAAAAGAACTTTAATGAGTGAAGACAAGTTTTGGGTAAAAGCTAAGGAAGAGGAGTTAGAACAAATTGAAAAGAACAACACTTGGGAACTTGTGCCAAGACCTAAGGACAAAAATGTAATTGGGACCAAATGGGTCTTTCGAAACAAGTTGAATGAAGATGGGGAAGTTACCAAGAATAAAGCAAGACTTGTGTGCAAAGGATATGCACAAGTTGAAGAAATTGATTTCAAGGAAACTTTTGCACCTATTGCACGATTAGAAGCCATTAGGATGTTTTTGGCATTTGCAAGTTTCAAAAATTTTAAAGTCTACCAGATGGATGTAAAACCAGCCTTCATAAATGGAGACTTGGAGAAGGAAGTGTATATTGAACAACTTTAAGGATTTACATTGTCAAAAAAGAAAGGTTATGTTTGCAAATTAAGAAAAGCGCTTTATGGACTAAAACAAGCCCCTAGAGTATGGTACTCAAGATAAGATAGGTACCTGCAAGAGCAAGGGTTCAAAAGAGGAGTGGCAGACAACAACTTATATATCAAAGATGAAGGCAATAACTTACGTGGTTGCAGAATAGAAGAAGTTAGATGTAATTTCCCCTGGGATAGTATCTTGGGTTTTGGACAATATTATTATAATTCAAATAGCAAGAGACTTCTTTCCATATATCATTTGTACACAATTCCTTTATTTGCCACAATTGCATGTGTACGATTTGCAAATGTGTATAGTATCAATATCCTTACTATAATGAATCAGTTAATGTAGAAGTTGATCATTGCCAAGATCTGCTACTTCCATGGGCAAGAGTTTTACTGTCAAAGATTGATTCTGATATATTTCTCCAATCTGACTTTGATAGACAAACCCTTAACAATATCGATAAAATTGATTTGGTGAAAGTTATCTTGATCCCACAATTATCGATTATGAAATGCTTCAGGACAATGGGTGCAATTATATATATATATCACTATATCAGCTCTTGATTAAATGGAATACTTCAGACAATGGATATAATTATATATACCACTACATCTACCATACCAATTATGACTCTGCTTCAGTCCCTGAGATGAGTTTGATGTGAATTCTGTCTTTAGATGGATATCGTCCTGGTCTATATGAAAAATATATATATATATATAATATCTGATCTTTATTTGGATCTGATTGCTGTTTCTGATTATTGACCTTAGAATCCTGCATTAGATCATATCTCTGCTTGAATTATGATATAATTCTGGTCATCTTCCCTGTTCATTCTCCTCATCTTCCCTGTTCATTCTCCTCAAAAGCATGTGGTCTACTGTAAAACCTTTCCAGATGTTATTTATTTGATATTATGCTTCCATGCTTGTATTTCTATTGCTCGATAGAGCTCTACATATTAGAGTTTATATATATAAATGAAACTCCCTTCCTACATGCACCACAATCATTCAGGATGAAATTCTACTTGTATTAGCATCTACTCAGATGTAATTGTTGACTTGGTGGTCAGCACCTCCTTGGAGATTCGTGACATGGCTTAACCGCCTCCCGTGGATCAGGTTAAATCTAGCATTTGTATCGGGCATTGACAGTTCGAGCTTTTGATGCAACGGCAAATGATTCCAACAATTGGTATCAGAGCCTTGGGTCACGGGTTCAAGTCTCCCTTCAGTGGGTGTTGAAGGCTCAGTTGGTGCTGAGGGGGAGATTGTTGACTTGGTGGTCAGCACCTCCTTGGAGATTCGTGACATGGCTTAACCGCCTCCCGTGGATCGGGTTAAATCTGGCATTTGTATCGGGCATTGACAGTTCGAGCTTTTGGTGCAACGGCAAATGATTCCAACAGTAATCTACCTTGGCGATAGGCCATCTGGATTTCTACACATATAATCCTTGTCTTGGTGATGCAGTGGCATTCTTGGGTATTCAGCAAATTTGCATGGTGGTGAGTTGAAGTGGTTTTGTGTTACTCGGTTGCAGCTTTAATCGACGATCTCGGTTATTGAAGAGGCTCGGTCGCTGAAGGAACTCGGTAAAACCTTTGGCGCTCGGTGGAACTTGTACTCGACGATGCCTGTGCTGCTCGGTCGACATGTTTGCTCGGTGATGCCTGGTGTGCTCGGTTGTTTTACTGGTGCTCAGTAGTTCTGGTTTACCGACTGGAGTTCTTGGACTTTTGGTTGGTCGACTTGGTGTATTTAATGTTGGTAGCTTGTGTTGTATTCTCCTATGTGGATCTAGAGGCCGACATAGAGAATTAATTGTTTGTAAGGCTATTTGTGAGCCGACTGTTGTTGCATTTAATATTTGTTTGTAGTAGAAGCCGACTTGGCTTAGGAGTTAATTATTTCTTCCAGCCGACTTGTGGTTGAGGAAATGTATTTAAGGAGTGTTTGGGTAGATGTTTAGGGGTCAATCAGTGGGAGTAGATGAGAAGGATAACAATTGAATCCTGCGAGATCTTGAAGATCAGATTGATTGCCTGATAATTGTAATAGCAGAGCTAGTGGTTTGCATGCTTGGAGACAAGGAGAATGCTTGGTGGCTTGCGAGCTCAAGTTTAGATCTGCCTTAGGGTTTCCATCGGTTCCTCATGTGTTTTAGAGTTGGACTAGCTAAGAGATTGCAGAAATACTTTGTAAATGTTTGTATTTGGCCCTAACCTGGAGGGCCTTACAACCGGGCATGTTGAATGAAATTCTATTTTGAAGCATTATATTGTGTATTCCACTGTGGTGGTTGTTGTTGTTATCACTGGTGTAGACTTGGACTGTCCATTATTGGATTCTCCAGGACTGCCCTGCGTCAGGTGGTATCAGAGCTTGAAGTTCTTGAGTGTGTAAACCGATCTCCGAGTTGAGGCAGTTTGCACTAGGACCTTGGTTGGTGATTTGTTGCCTTGGGTTTTTGAAGATCTTGAAGGATGCCTCCGAGAAGATTGGACCCTAGGGTGATTGCAGATCTCTGTGATGCTGTGGAATCGAAGATTACAAAGAAGGTTAAAGTTGATTTCCGATCTGAGATGGAACTAATGAAGAATGACATGATCGGTAAGGTCATGAGAGCTATTGCTGGTATGCCAAGGAATCTTGGTACTGAAGATGGTTATGAGGAAGCTGCTGGATCTAGTGGAGATGACCAGAGAGACAGCTCTAGTGAAGACAGAACTAGTCGGTTGCATAGATCTGGAGCTAGGTTAAGTACTAGTTACTGGATGGAAGTTTCTACTTTCTCTGGTACTTGGAGACCTGAGGATTTGATTGATTGGATTGGTGAATTAGAAGATTTCTTTGAGCTTGAAGAAATTGAAGATCCTCTTAGAGTCAAATTGGCACAGACTAAGTTGAAAGGACATGCTGCTCTTTGGTGGAAAGAATTACAAAGAGATAGAGAAGATGAAGGTGAAATGAAGATCAATCGGTGGAGGTAGATGGTGACTAAATTGAAAGCTAAGTTCATACCTACCGACTATGAGCTTGATTTGTTTAAGAAGTTGCAGAATCTAAAGAAAAAAGATTTGACTGTGGAGTACTATACCGAAGAGTTCTATAAGTTGACTATTTGGCCTGGACACAGAGAACTTGGTAAAGAAAAGATAGCTCGGTATGTGAATGGTTTGAGATTCAATATTCAAGATGAGCTTGGTATGTTGAAGATTGATTCGGTTGAGGATGCTTATCAGTATGCTCTGAAGGCAGAAGATAAGCTGAAGAGGAGACAACATAGTAATTCTCGAGGGGAGGAGAAGCTTGATCACTCGGTGAAGGATAAACCAACTGTTGAAGATGAACCGAAACCTGTGGAGCCGAAAAAGAAGACAGGTAGGGTTATCTTTAAGGGTACTTGTTATAATTGTGGTGAAGGACATAGATCTTTTGAGTGTACACAGAAGAAGTTTGGTGATCGAAGGAATGTTGTGGTGAATGAGAACATTCAAAATGAACCTGAATCTGAGAACTTGCTAGTTCGGAGAACATTGCTCGGTGCAAAGGTGGAACCTTGTCAGAGGAGTAATTTGTTCAAAACTCAGTGCAAGTCAGGAGGTAAACTTTGTGATGTGATCGTGGATAGTGGTAGTACTGATAGCCTTGTAGCTGAGGAGATGGTTCAAAAACTTGGTTTGAAGAGGATGAGACATCCTTATCCTTATAGGATTGGCTGGTTGCAAGATGTTCATGCTTTGGAAGTGAGGGAGCAATGGCTTGTTAATTTTCAGATTGGCCAATATAAGGATCAAGTGTTGTGTGATATTGTGGAGATGAATAGTTGTCACATATTGCTCGGTAGACCTTGGAAGTATGATTGCAGAGCTATGTATGACTGTGTCAAGAATGTATTTACTGTTGAGAAGAATGACAGGAAGCTTTCCCTAATGCCTTTGTTGGATACAACATTCGATAGGAGAAACTTAAGCTTTGGTAACCGGGATGAGTCGAAGAATTCTAAAAGGATTGATCAGTATGGAGAACAGACCTATGTGTTGTCAAGGAAAGACTTGAAAAGATAGAGGAAACAAAAATGGAAGAGTATGCAGGGTGAAGAGTTGAAGGACTTGTATGTGAAGAACTAGTTCGGGGTTTATGTGCTGAATCCTGGAAGATGTTCTTCCAGCCTATGAGAACATCTTTTCGAACCTGGGGTGTCTGATGTAGTGGCATTCTTGGGTATTCAACAAATCTGCATGGTGGTGAGTTGAAGTGGTTCTATGTTACTCGGTTGCATCTTTAACTGACGATCTTGGTTATTGAAGAGGCTCGGTCGCTAAAGGAACTCGGTAAAACCTCTGGCAGTCGATGGAACTTGTACTCGACGATGCCTATGGTGCTCAGTCGACGTGTTTGCTCAGTGATGCCTAGCGTGCTCGGTTGTTTTACTGGTGCTCAGTAGTTCTGGTTTACCAACTGGAGTTCTTGGACTTTTGGTTGGCCGACTTGGTGTATTTAATGTTGGTAGCTTGTATTGTATTCTCTTATGTGGATCTAGAGGCCAACATGGAGAGTTAATTGTTTGTAAGGCTATTTGTGAACCGACTGTTGTTGCATTTAATATTTGTTTGTAGTAGAAGTCGACTTGGCTTAGGAATTAATTATTTCTTCCAACCAACTTGTGGTTGAGGAAATGTATTTAAGGAGTGTTTGGGTAGATGTTTAGGGGTCAGTCAGTCGGAGTAGCTGCGAGGGATAATAATTGGATCCTGTGAGATTTAAGATCAGATTGATTGCCTGATAATTGTAATAGCAGAGCTAGTGGTTTGCATGCTTGGAGACAAGGAAATTGCTTGGTGGCTTGCGAGCTCAAGTTTAGATCTACCTTAGGGTTTCCATCAATTGTTGATGTGTTTTAGAGCTGGACTAGCTAGGAGATTGCAGAAATACTTTGTAAGTGATTGTATTTGGCCCTAACCCAGAAGGCCTTACAGTCAGGCATGTTGAATGAAATTCTATTTTGAAGTATTATATTGTGTATTCCGTTGTGGTTGTTGTTGTTATCACTGGTGTAGACTTGGACTGTCCATTATTGGATTCTCCAGGACTACCCTACATCACTTGGCGGGTATAGTTGGTCATGGACCATTTGGGATGCTTGCATTTAGAAGCCCAAGCATAAACTATCCACTGTGAACTTTCATCTTCACACTATATGCAACCTTCCGTTTATGAGTCCATTGGTATGACCCGATCTCAAAAGATGCTCAGTTACAGGTTTGTGCCCTCCAAGAATCTGAATAGTCATGTGCTCGTGTTGTGACTTCCAATCGCCTTTCTCAATACGTCAGCTTGTAGCTTTTGCTGGGACTGATGCTCAATCCTTGAATCTGGTAGTTTGTCTCCAAGAGCTTCCACGAACTAACCAGTTGCAAATACTCAGGTTTGCGTATTAGTATTCCAAGCATTCATCTAAAGCAAGGTATTAAAAATACTCTTCCTTAATCCTTCGATGTTTGATGATTTCTTTCCCTTTGGTTACCCTTTTACTTATTCCATGCCCTTGTGATAACATATTATTCAATCTTAAGCCAAATTAGATTCCTTATTTGAATGAATTCATGTCTCCCCCTTCTATATCGAATGAGTGTCCTTTTATGAATGGTGTGAGTTCCTTTCAAGGGTGTTGTCCATACCCATGGTAGGTGTCTCATCTTCAATCATTTACCATCGCCACTTACTAACCTTCATTTATTAATTATATTGATGTTGACTGTATTAGCATTTTTATGGATATTAGTATTACCTTCTTGTAATATCTCGTAATAATTTATTATTATTAATTTATTTGTATTTTAATAATTATTATTAGCTATTATAATTTTAATATTATTATTTATTTATATTGTAATTATATTATTTATTTAGTTATTTTTATATTTTATTATTATTATTTATTTATTAGATTTTCTTTTATCGTTATTATTTATTTATCAAAATCCTATTATTCAATTATTATTTATTACTATTGGATCCTATTTTAGAAAGGGGACATCATAGTCCGCCCTTCCCCCAAAATTGCTTGTCCTCGAGCAATTATACATTTTCAACATTCACCAAGAATGTCCTTGATCTAGTCTCGACACTCACTAAGAATTCCTTCATCTAGTCTCAACACCCACTAAGAACGTCCTTGGTCTAGTCTCGACACTCACTAAGAATGTCCTTGATCTAGTCTCGACACTCACTAAGAATGTCCATGATCTAGTCTTGACACTCACTTTGAATGTCCTTGATCTAGCCCCCATAGTCACTAAGAATGTCCTTGATCAAGCTCCAACACTCACCAAGATGTCCTTGATCAAGCATCGACACCCACCGAGAATGTCCTTCATCAAGCTTCGACACTCACCAAAAATGTCCTTCATCAAGCTTCAACACTCACCAAAAATGTCCTTCATCAAGCTTTGACACTCACCAAGAATGTCCTATTTCAAAGATATGTAATCTTTGCCTTGTAGTAGGCTGCCCTTAGCGGTTCTCCCTTAATCATAGTGCAGTAGGGTGCCCTTAGTGGATCTTCCTTAATCACAATGCAGTAGGGTGCCCTTACAGTAGTTCTCCCTTACTGCTACTGCAATAGGGTACCCTTTGCGATTCTCCCTTAATTGCAGCCTTGGAAAGGTGATAGCAATAGGGTGCCCTTGGCAGTTCTCCCTTAATAGGGATCCTATTCCCCTCCTTGTGATCTCTTTAATTTGATTCGCTAAAAGTGAGTAGAATATATACATATACTTTGTTGGAAATGATTGTCTTGATGATGTTCCTTTGTATTTAATGATCCTCTACCACTAATCAGCCTATCGTTACTCCTAATTGTCAAATTCTATTTGTCGCTATTTGTCGTGATATGGTTGTTTGATGGCTGATGATTTGGTTTCTCTTGTGATCGTTGTTTCTCCTTCTGCGTTGGGAAAATGACTACTATGAGTTAATCAAATGCTAATTGTTTTTCCTTTTACCTTGCAAGATGGCAGGATCATACTCAAACACCACTATATGTCCCCTCGGATAGTTTCTTGAAGTTTGGACAATATTATTATAATTCAAATAGCAAGAGACTTCTTTCCATGTATCATTTGTACGCAGCCCTTTTATTTGCCATAATTGTGTGTACAATTTGCAAATGTGTATACTATATAGTATCAATATCCTCTTAGTCACAGAGTTTTACGAATTTTGGGGGTTCAAAATTCGTAAACTGCAAAATGTTGTAAAAAATTCACCAAAATTCACTTGATATTAGGATATTGGGACATAATTTTCTGGAAAATAAATTTGAAAAGAAAAGTTTTTAGGACTTTTTTTCACGTTTTGAAGGGTTCAAGACTTGCCAAGAGTATCTATTACAATGCCTTTCAGAAGAACCTAAATGATCCTATAAAAAAATCGCAAGCCTTCTCGATATTCTGGACAAACTAGCGACGTTATCAAACATAAATCTCCACACCCTCCCAGACAAACATTCCGGGTAATCCTCCTACAAATGTAAATCCAGCACCCTTCCAGACAAACTAGAGGTGTTATAGATATATTTTCGAAGCGTAGCTCTAAACTAGACAACAAACTCGGGTTTGATTTCTTCTTTCCTGCTCGCCACTGAATCATTAAAATGAAACTTTAGTATTTTAATATTTAATAACAATCATTCTTACATTTCAATATTTTAATTTATTAATAGAATATGTTCAAACTTTAATAATACTTAATTCATTATCATATATATGAAAATATGAATTTAACTTCTATAGTTATTTTGTTTATTATAATTTATAAATATTATATTTGATATTTTAAATTAATTTATAATTTTAAATTATAAATATATATATATATATATATATATATATATATATATTTATAAAATTTAAATATATCTAGTGATGTCCAATTGTTTTAATAGTTGTGTGGATATATTATTTATATTTTCAAAACAATCAAATTTCAATAACGCAAATTTAAAGACGAATTTTTTTCCAAAAATTTTTGCCTTGTTGAACTTCATCCAAATTTTATTGTTGCCGAACACGAACTTGAACTCAAACCTTGTGACATAGGATATCCTTACTTTAATGAATGAGATAATGTAGAAGTTGATCATTAGCAAGATCTGCTACTTCGATAGGCAAGAGTTTTACTGTCAAAGATTGATTTTGATATACTTCTCCAATCTGACTTTGATAGACAAACCCTTAACAATATCAATAAAATTGACTTGGTGGAAGTTATCTTGATCCCACAATTATCGATTATATGAAATGCTTTAGGACAATAGGTGCAATTATATATATCACTATATCTGCTCTTGATTAAATGGAATACTTCAGACAATGGATATAATTATATATACCACTATATCTACTATACCAATAAATCAATTATGACTCTGCTTCAGTTGCCGAGATGAGTTTGATGGGAATGCTGTCTTTAGATGGATATCATCCTGATCTATATGAAAAAAAAAATATAAACTCTGTTCTTTATTAGGATCTGATTGCTGTTTCTGATTATTGACCTTAGAAGCCTGCATTAATTAGATCATATCTCTGTTTGAATTATGATATAATTCTGGTCGTCTTCCCTGTTCATTCTCCTCAAAAGCATGCAGTCTACTGTAAAACCTTTCCAGATGTTATTTATTTGATTTTATGCTTCCATGCGTGTATTTATATAGAGCTCTACAGATTAGAGTTTATATATATAAATGAAACTCCCTTCCTACACGCACCAAAGTCATTCAAGACGAAATACTACTTGTATTATCATCTACTCAGATGTAATCTACCTTAGCCATAGGCAATCTGGATTTCTGCACATATAATCTTTGTCTTGGTGTGTATAGTTGGTGATGGACCGTTTGGGATGCTTGTGTTTAGAAGCCCAAGCATAAACTATCCACTATGAGCTTTCATCTTCATATTATATACAGCCTTCCCTTTATGAGTCCATTGATATGACCCAATCCCAAAAGATGCTCAGTTACAGGTTTGCGCCCTCCAGGAATCTGAATAGTCATGCACTCTTGCTGCGACTTCCAATACCCTTTCTCAATATGTCAGCCCATAGCTTTTGCTGGGACTGATGTTCAATCCTTGAATCTGGCAGTTTGCCTCCAAGAGTTTCCACAATCAAACCAGTTGCAAATACTCAGGTTTGCATATGAGGATTCCAAGCATTCATTTAAAGCAAGGTACTAAGAATACTCTTCCTTAATCCTTTGATGTTCGATGATTTCTTTCCCTTTGGTTACCCTTTTACTTATTCCATGCCCTTATGATAAGGTATTATTCAATCTTAAGCCAAATTAGTTCCCTTATCTGAATGAGTGTCTCCCCTTCTATATCGAATGAGTGTCCTTTTATGAACGGTGCAAATTCCTTTCAAGGGTGTTGTCCATACCCAAGGGAGGCATCTCATCTTCCATCGTTTACCATTGCCACTTACTAAACTTCATTTATTAATTATATTGATGTTGACCCTATTAGCATTTTCAATGGATATTACCTTATTGTAATATCTTGTAATAATTTATTATTATTAATTTATTTACATTTTAATAAATATTATTAGATATTATTATTTATTTATATTGTACAATGTAATTATATTATTTATTTCGTGATTTTTATATTTTATTATTATTATTTATTTAATAGATTTTCTTTTATTGCTATTATTTATTTATCAAAATCCTACTATTAATTATTATTTATTAGTATTGGATCCTATTTCAGAAAGAGGACATCACATTAGAACAGAACTTTGATATTAATGGCCAATGGCATGATCCACTCTTCCTCACTTGGTCCATTGTACTGGGCTATAAGCATAAATTGTGCTAGCTACATTCACAATGCCGCCTTGAAAGGTATCAATTGTTTTGAAGGTTGGGGACATAGAAAACCTAAAGTTGTGTATTTCAATATTTTTAGCTCCCCTACATGGGCCCATGTTCCCATAGAAAAATGCAAACCATTGAAAACACAAAGCGGGCCTTGTATTTATGCAGACTATTTAGATGGTGTGAAAGGGTATATATTGTCGTATCCTAATACTCACAAGCTGATCATTGCAAGGAGTGTACAATTCAAGGAAATCTCACCAAGTTTTTCCTCTTATCACTTCTCTTTCTTCTTTCACTTCGGACTCCTTATATGTTGGTGGCACTTTAGAGGATTCCCATCCTACAAGTCAAGTATAATATAGATCTTTCAAACAATCTAACACAATCACAACATCAAGATAATGCCCATGCTAACATTGACCGCTCCAAATCCACAATATTTCCGCAAAGTACCTAATATTGTTGAAACTTGAAAGGGATTTGAGGAAGCATGCAATTCCTTGCTAAGGAAACAAATTTGGTATTTGGTCTCACCTTATAAAAGGAAGAAAAAGGTTTGATGCAAGTGGATCTGTCAAATCAAGTATGTCATGGATGGTAGTATTTATAAGTCCAAAGCACCACCTATGGCAAAATTGTTCCCTCAAGTTGCAGGCATTGGTTACACTAAGACCTTTATAGTCATTGCCAAAATGAACTCCATCTGGTTGATTCTCTCTACTGTAACTGGTAATCACTGTGTTGTACATCAAATAGGTATGAAGAGTGCCCTTATATGGGGATCTTCAGTTATGAGGATCTTCAGGAGGAGATATGCACAGAGCACCCATTGGGATTCATTCAAAATTATTCTTTAGCATGCAGACTTGATGCAGGAGCATCCTGGGTTGCCTTGCTATCCTGCTCATTTTGTTCATTCTGCCAGCAAGTGCTGAGTTGCAGTCTTTGCTGAGCGTTCTTGTGTGCCGAGCTGTCCAGTGTTGGCTGAGTGTTCCTGTATGTGCCAAGTTGTCCAATGTTGGTCGAGCATTCCTTCCTGTGTCGAGTGAACCTGTTATTTGTTGATGCTTGGTTCTTCTCTAACCGAGTTTGCCTGTGTTTAGTTCTTAGTTAGAGCCGACTTGTGTATTTAATTTATGTTGCGAATTTTATGCGGGGATCTTGTCTTGGGATGTGTGCAGACCATTTGAAGTCAGCCTTCTATTATGTAATTGTAATGATCCTTGTTAATTGATGACTTAAATTGTCACAAACTATTTAAATGTGTTTATGGACAGATTCATGATTCTAATTAATTAATCATACCAAGAAAAAAATGTCTAATTATACCAAGTTATCTACATGTAATTAACAGCATCAATGTCCATTTTATTACCTTGGCTAACATAAGAAAGACGGATTTGGGAATGCGTCCAAGGTGCCTAGAGACCACTCCAATAGGCTCCCGCAAGGTTTACAGGTCCAAGCCCGCAACTCATCTTGGAACTGAATCCTCAGAGTTTTGGGACGCTGACCCCTACCCTATCTTGGGACAGAAAGCTATTGGTTGGATTTAGACAAGCCCCTCCTTGGAGTTATTCTTACACTCCTCCTCTTAATCTAGCAAGGCAATAATTCTGTATTTGATTAATTAAATATATATATATAAACCTTTAATTGAATATTTGTGTATAGAGACATATTTAACACATCAATGATGCTCAGCGCTGAATATGATGTAATATGTTCAATATTACATACCTGCTATTGCTGTGCATATACGGTCCTGTTGTTGTAGAGCCGTGAGTAGGTATTATTATTGAATACCTTAATATGTATTCTGCTGTTACCGAATATGTATTTCCTTCTTGCTGCCATCCTCTACCTTGCGTCAATGACCAATACTTATAGTTTCTCCTTAGCACGGGACGCGTCCTTTGGTGACCTTGTTATCTCCTGCGTGGCAAGACACGTCTGTTTATTACGCTAAGTCATATTCAATAATTATCGGTTGTTTGTATTGTTTGCAGATTATTAATCGTATCCCTTTGCTGTTCAAGCATAAAAGGTCTTCGTCATCAGCGTTTCATATTAATATCGGGTATGATATTAATATATATTAACTTTGTAGTATTATAATATTATTGCGTTATTTTATGAGTATATAGTATTGTTAATATTAATGTATCGCTTTATAAATATTGTTTGTTAATTATTAAATATTCATTTAATCTATTATATATGTATAATTCATTGTAAATAATAAGGTTGATGATCGATACATTAATCAATTTTATTCAATTATTAATATATTAATAAATAGGAATATCACAAATCCACCCCTCCTAAATTTGCTTGTCCTCAAGCAACTTCAAGTTCGGGTGTTCAAAAATTTCTGGTCCCTCCCAAGTTGCATCTTCCTCTGGTAGACCTTTCCATTTAATTAGGTATTCAGGAATGGATTTGTTTCTTAATTTCTTTTCCCTCATGTTAAGGACTCTTTCTAGTTCTAAGATGAGTTTGCCTTCATCATCTATCGGAGGTAATTCTTCACATGGGGAAGTTTGTTGTCCAAGGACCTTTTTTAGTCGTGATACATGGAAGACATTATGAATTCTGCTATTCTCAGGCAACTCTAGTTCATAGGCTACTTCACCAACTTTCTTTAAAACTTTGTAGGGCCCGTAGAATCGTGGTTTAAGCTTTTCTGCTCCACTGGTTTTAA
Source organism: Chamaecyparis obtusa (assembly GCA_027943335.1). Taxonomy (NCBI): domain Eukaryota; kingdom Viridiplantae; phylum Streptophyta; class Pinopsida; order Cupressales; family Cupressaceae; genus Chamaecyparis; species Chamaecyparis obtusa. The sequence goes on from BSBK01009843.1 coordinate 94,440, forward strand.
TAGACCCTTGTTTATATGGTTGCAATCTCAAGAAGACTAAGTCTCCCACCACAAACATTCGTTAAGTTCGATTCTTGTCAGCATAAATCTTCTGCTGGTTCTGTGCGTGGTGTAGATTATCTTTGAGAGTTCTCATAATGTCTATATTTTGTTGTGCGAAATCTTTGGCTCCAGGAACCTTGCTTTCTGGAAGAATTAGATTTCCAAAAGAAGTGGCTTCGTAACTGTACAAGGCTTTGAATGGGCTCATTCCAATGGATAGATGGTGTGTTGTATTGTAACAGTGCTCGCCAAGGTGTAACCACTTTACCCATGCATTTTGTTGTCCTGTAACATAGTTTCTTAGGTATCCTTCTATCCATTTATTAACAATTTCTGTTTGTCCATCAGTTTGGGGATGGTAACTTGTACTGGGTGTCAATTTAGTGCCTGCTAAATGGAAGAGTTCTTGCCAAAACATGCTCAAAAATCTGCTATCTCTGTCGCTAACAATATTTTTGGGTAATCCATGTAATCTGAATATTTCTTTGAAGAAGACTTCCGCAACTTGAGGTGCTCTGTACTCTGTAGGTATAGCTATGAAGTGTGCATATTTGGTTAAGCGATCCACTACTACGTATATGCAATCTTTCCCTTGTACTTTAGAGAGGCCCACTATAAAGTCCATGGAGATACTTTCCCATTTTTGGTTGGGTATTGGTAATGGTTGAAGTAGGCCTGCGGGGTGTGTTTGTCCTGCCTTATTCCTTTGGCACGTCATACATTCTTGCACATGCTTAAGTATATCCTTCTTAAGTCCTTTCCAGGAGTACTTTTCCCTAACTTGTTTGTATGTTTTGTAGTAACCCTGATGTCCTGCCAAGGGGCTGTCATGAAATTCTTTAATGATAGTTGTTTTCATTTTTGAGCTTGGGATGAGGTATACTCTATTCTTATATAGGATGATGCCTTCTGCTACTTTGTAATCTTCTAACTGTATGTTTCCTTCCATGATATCGTTGGCACGTGAGTCTTTGGCATATTCGGTGATGATGGAGTGCTTCCAATCTGCTGTAATGTCTGTTATGGTACATAAGTAGGGTCTTCGGGATAGTGCATCTGCCACCACATTATTTTTCCCTTTTACATATTCTATGTCAAAGTTGTAAGCTTGTAATTTGCTTACCCATTTTTGTTGACGATCATTAAGATCCTTTTGTTTAAGAAAGAACTGTAAACTACTGTGATCCGTCTTAACCATGAATCTTCCACAAACCAAGTATTGTCTAAATTTTGTTAAAGCATGCATGATTGCCAACATCTCTTTATCATATATAGAATAAGACCTCTCAGCGGGCTGGAGTTTCCTGCTTTCAAAAGCGATGGGGTGTTTATTCTGCATGAGGACTGCACCAATGCCTTCTCCTGAAACATCACATTGTAATTCAAATGGTAGAGAGAAATCGGGAATGGCTAGTACAGGGCATGAGCTCATTATCCTTTTGAGATTTTCAAAAGCTTGTTGGGCTTGTTCATTCCATCCGAAAGTTCCCTTCTTTGTTAAGTCTGTAAGGGGTGCTGCTAATTTTGAGAAACCCTTCACAAATCTTCTATAGTAACTGCAAAATCCCACAAATCCTCGCAATTGTGTTAGTGTTCGGGGATTTGGCCACTCTTTAATGGCTTTGATCTTTTCCTCATCGACACTTACTCCTTGTTCGCTGATTGTGTGGCCTAAGTATAGAATTTCTTTTAATCCAAATTCACATTTTGAAGCTTTGGCATACAGTGACTCTTGCTCCAGAATTTTCAATACTTCATCAATGTGTTTAAGGTGATCTTCCCAAGTTTTACTATATATGAGGATATCATCAAAAAATATTAACAAAAATTTCCTAAGTTGCTTCCTGAAGGTATGATTCATACAGGATTGAAATGTTGCAGGGGCATTGGTTAACCCAAAGGGTAAGACAAGGAATTCAAAGTGTCCATAATGGCATCTAAATGCTGTTTTGGGAATATCCTCTTCTCTCATTCTTATTTGGTGATATCCTGATCTTAAGTCAATTTTTGAGAAGTATTTGGCCCCATGGAGTTCGTCAATGAGCTCATCTACTCTAGGAATCGGGTATCGATTTTTAATAGTCTTCTTATTTAAAGCTCTATAATCAATACACATCCTCATTGTCCCATCTTTCTTTTTGACTAGAACAACCGATGACGCAAAAGGGCTGGAGCTTGGTTGTATGTGGCCCATTTCTAGTAGCTCATTTATGGTTTTTTCTATCTCTTCTTTAAACCTTTGTGGGTGGCGGTATGGAGTGGTAATAACTGGTTGTGCTCCCTTCTCTAATTCTATAATGTGTTCAAATCCCCTTTTGGGTGGTAGCCTTGGAGGGATATCCTCAAAAACCTTCTTGTGCTTCCGTAGTATAGGTTTTATATCAATGTGAACATTCCTTCCTTGAGGTGTTGAGTCGTCGAGGATCATGCATTGAGCTGCCCATTCCCCTTGATCTTTTCTAAAGATTCTTTCCATTCTCTTGCAAGAGACCATTTTTGGAGACCCATTAGGCAGTCCTTTCAGTGTCACTTCTTGTCCCTCATGCTGGAAGCAAATTGTTAAGTTTGGCAAATCAAACCAAAAACGTCCCAAGGAATATATCCATGGAGTGCCAAATATTATGTCTGGATCTAATGGCACCACATAAAAGTCTTCTTTGATGGGGTGTTGTCCCATGAGTACTTCTAATTGGGGTACCAATTTTGTGCATTTGACTAGGGCTCCTGTTGCTGTTGCTGCTGAAAATCCCTTGAAGTCTTTAGTCTTTAGTTTCCTTTTCGCCACTAGTTTCTCACTTATGAAATTATGAGAGGCTCCGCTATCGACCAAGGTGATAACCTTTTGTCCCTTAAGGGTGCCTTTAATTCGGAAAGGGCGGTGTTTGGGGTTTTGAGTGGCAATGGTGGCTACTATTACTTGTTCTTCATTATCATACTTAGCCTTTTTGTTGGCTTCATCCTCCCTTTCGTCCTCCGAAGTTACTTCTAGCTGATGAATTTGGTTATCACATTTGTGTCCAGGTTGCCATCTTGTTTTGCATTTATTACATGTTTTTTTGTCATCAAATCTGTCTTTACGGCAGATATGCTCTCTTCCCCATGGTTCATGACATTTATAGCATAAGTTTTTTTTTCTAAGTTCATTCTGGTCTCGGGGGGCTTTGTGATGATTTTCTTTCTTATAAAAATGTTTTCCATGATCATTTGAACTTTTGCCATTTTGGGATGATGTTTCTACATTCAAAGCTATTTCTATGGCATCCTCTAGGGTGGTTGGCTTGAACGCGGCCACCAGCCCTCTTATTGATTCTTTCAATCCATCCACAAATAAATAAGATAGTTTTTCCTCATCTATTCCTATGACTCCTGTCGAAATTCTTTGAAATCTCTGGACGTATTCATCCACTGTTCCTGTTTGTATTTGTTGTGTTAATCTCTTGAAATCTTTCTGTGGATGTTTTCGATCAAATCTTTTGATTAATTTTTGTGAGAATTCTTCATAAGACATTATGTTTTCATATCCTTGGGTGCGGACCCCATGGTGCCACCAATCATGTGCTGCATCTTCCAAGTGTAGGACAGCAAATTGAATAGCATCTTCTTCCATCATGGGATTGAGGGTCAAGTAAGTATTTAATTTTAGCAACCATCCTTGGGCGGTGATTCTGTCAGATCCATTAAAATTCGGAATAGTGACTTTGTTTGCCTTGTGTTTTAAATCCTTATTAAGTTGTTCCCTCTCTCTTCTAGGGGCTTCTAATCTCTTTGCTTCACAATAGTCCCTAAAAGATACATTTCTCTTTATATCCGGATTTAATTTTGAGTACATTGTTGCTAGTTCCTCTGCACTATAGCAGATCTGATTGTTCCCTTCTTCCTCCCTTGGTGTATTTCTCCTAGGTAGGAATGAGGGGTTTTTTATTCTAGGTGTGGATGTTCTACTATCATTCTCTGAGTGATTTGTATTAGCGTCCCTTCCGCGGGGATGTGTTCTAAGCTCGCTGATTGAAGCATTCATATTTTTTAAAGCTTCCATCTGTTCCATTAAGGTCTTGGTTGTTATTTCCATAAATGACCTCATTTCCTCGCCGGTTGGTTCGTCCATGATCTTATCTCTTCTTGAGTTAGATTTTGCTACCTTTCTCCTTTCTCTTTCCAATGCCCTTTGAGCCCTTTGATTGGTTTGCATTAACTACTTTCCACAGGATGGAAGGAAAGGTGCTCTGATACCATTTGTAATGATCCTTGTTAATTGATGACTTAAATTGTCACAAACTATTTAAATGTGTTTATGGACAGATTCATGATTCTAATTAATTAATCATACCAAGAAAAAAATGTCTAATTATACCAAGTTATCTACATGTAATTAACAGCATCAATGTCCATTTTATTACCTTGGCTAACATAAGAAAGACGGATTTGGGAATGCGTCCAAGGTGCCTAGAGACCACTCCAATAGGCTCCCGCAAGGTTTACAGGTCCAAGCCCGCAACTCATCTTGGAACTGAATCCTCAGAGTTTTGGGACGCTGACCCCTACCCTATCTTGGGACAGAAAGCTATTGGTTGGATTTAGACAAGCCCCTCCTTGGAGTTATTCTTACACTCCTCCTCTTAATCTAGCAAGGCAATAATTCTGTATTTGATTAATTAAATATATATATATAAACCTTTAATTGAATATTTGTGTATAGAGACATATTTAACACATCAATGATGCTCAGCGCTGAATATGATGTAATATGTTCAATATTACATACCTGCTATTGCTGTGCATATACGGTCCTGTTGTTGTAGAGCCGTGAGTAGGTATTATTATTGAATACCTTAATATGTATTCTGCTGTTACCGAATATGTATTTCCTTCTTGCTGCCATCCTCTACCTTGCGTCAATGACCAATACTTATAGTTTCTCCTTAGCACGGGACGCGTCCTTTGGTGACCTTGTTATCTCCTGCGTGGCAAGACACGTCTGTTTATTACGCTAAGTCATATTCAATAATTATCGGTTGTTTGTATTGTTTGCAGATTATTAATCGTATCCCTTTGCTGTTCAAGCATAAAAGGTCTTCGTCATCAGCGTTTCATATTAATATCGGGTATGATATTAATATATATTAACTTTGTAGTATTATAATATTATTGCGTTATTTTATGAGTATATAGTATTGTTAATATTAATGTATCGCTTTATAAATATTGTTTGTTAATTATTAAATATTCATTTAATCTATTATATATGTATAATTCATTGTAAATAATAAGGTTGATGATCGATACATTAATCAATTTTATTCAATTATTAATATATTAATAAATAGGAATATCACAGTAATGATCTAGAATCTTCTGTAAGCTGTTTTGGCAAGTATAAATAGGGGTGTCTAGGTATAGAAAAGGGAGAGGTAAGTACGAAGGTAGAAGATAGGATTTTTTGTAATTCTTGGTGGCCATAACCCAAAAGGCCTCACAGCTGGGCATGTATGCGGAAAATTGGATGAATCAATAAAATGTTTTGTGTTCCTTCTCTCCTTGATGTTGTTTTTTGTGTTGTTGCTTCCGTTGTGTTTACTCTGCAAGGTGGCTGGATAGTTAGGTGTGCCTTTGGCCCTAGCTTTTCTTCCTCCATCCTTGTGCTAAGACTTCAGCATCTCAACAGGTTCAAACAAGCCCCTCAAGATCCCCATTGGGATTGAAATTGGTTTCATGCATTTCTTCCTTTACATATTACTTTTGCTGCATTTTTTAGAGCTATAAGACAGAGCTTTGGAGGAAGAAGACTGTTAATTTACTGTTTATTTGGGTGTGGGCTTCAGGTTCCCTACTTTGGATTTGGTGTTTTCTTACAAAACATAGAAGCCATGCTCATAACAGGACCAAAATCTACAAGATGTAACTTGATGTAGAATGTCACTTTTCTTAACTGTTTAAATGGTTCAGTTCAATGGTGCATCCATACAAAACAATAATGAAGTAGTTAGTCCTGTTTCTGTTGTCGGAATACTAATCTTGGCATTGATAAAGACATAAATAACAATTTTGGAATTAGATATCGAGGCAGTTTTTGTTATTCATGCATGGAAAGAAATTGATTTTTAATCAAGGAGCTCTCGATTACTACTCCATTGACCAAAATTCAGTGCCGAAATTTCCTAAATCGGTTCATTTTGCTCAAGCAAGAGAAAATATACAAATCATGATGGCGTTAGATATGTTACAAAAAAAACACTTTTACTTGAGTAGATGTACAGGTCCAAGATCAAATTTACAAAATCAAAGATTGTTTGATTTGGGATGGATCGACACGCTAGTTGGCAGGGTATGACTATGACTTTGCCAAGTTCCCAAGTTCGTTCAACTTAAGAGACGGTAATCAATATTGGTTTGACACTCAATTCAGACATTTTTCTTTACTTCTCGGGATTTTGCGTCAGTTCAACAAGAGGCCAATGCAAGAGTATCATTTTGAAAAGGAGATTTAACTGGTGAGAGATATCAAATTGTCAGCTGGGCACAAATGATGAAAACATGGAAAGACTTCCATACTTGATTGGTTATAGATGATTTGCCTGGTTTCTGATTGAATTTCTTGGTCAATCAATTACCAAGCTGCTATCCTGGGCTCAGATCGAATTCGTACTGTTTCGGCTAGAAAGGGCTTCAACGGGATACGATAACACGGCAGCGGCTACGCAGCCACGAAAATTGTAAACCATACGAAGGGGAAACACTTAGTTTTTTTATCAAAAGTTTGTAAAAGGTTATATAAAGAAAACAATTTTCGTGGCTGGATAGCCACTACCCGATAACACAGACAAAAACCAGACAAGAACTCATAGAAGTTAAATTATAGAACAGTGAGACTAAAAATTCAAATTATAACTCTAACTTTAATTCTTAGTCTGAACAGCTATTCTTTACATTTTGTTTAAGTATCCATAAGTAAAATCAAGCAAAGACACATACATACTTTTCTCAATCGGAATATCGTCTTCCACAGCGGCATCCGTGGCTGTTGCACTGCCATCCTCTGCCCCGACGCATCGCACTATCTGGGGTTTCAAAAAGTTCGATGGTTTTCCTGCGGTTTTTGCCAATTTCGGTCCCGAAATGGAAATCGAACTCCCTCGCGCTCCAGTCGATCGAACCGAAACTGCAAATGGCTGCCGCGTTACCGAAGAAGAAGAGGGCAAAATCACCGCCGACGTGAAATTAACAGTGGACGCCATTGTTGCAGCTCCCATCAATGCGATACAAAACCCAGAACTAAAGATAACAAATGATGGCAGACAATGAAGAAGAAGGCTATGTGACGATGGAATTTATGGTGGCGTTTGCTGGATATCTGCTATGTTTTGCATATTTTTTCTTTGGTATTCTGACGGAGAATACAAGGTTTCATGGGTGTCGGGAGAGGGAGCCATCGCCATGTGAGACAAGTTGTTTTATTTTCAATATGGTTGGTGTAAATTAAGTAAATTAGTTGGTCTGTGTATTCAATGCAGTGTGATTTTAGGAGAATGTATCGTGGGCAAGGAAAACGTCATTGAATGCAGTGTGATTTTAGGAGAATGTATCGTGTCATTGAATGCAGTGTGATTTTAGGAGAATGTATCGTGGGCAATGAAAACGCCATTGTCCATTGTTTAAGCTTTTTCTGCTCAACATCTCTTCTTTGGATTGATAGTATGTTCTTTATGAAAGTTAAATATCCATGACATTATTTATTTGTCAATTTTTAAGTAGTTGAATATTTTTTATTTAACATTTGTGAGGTTAACCAATGTCTATGAGACATCTAGGAGAAAGGGTCCACTACTTGAGCACGTTCTAATAGGTATGATAGCATTGTTGATTCAATATTTACACTTGTTGATTTAATGTCCAATTTTTTTGACAACATTGTATCAATAGTTGTGACTTTAAAGTTGTTATTGCTTATGATGGCTATGCATAATTGAAAGAAAATGTATCCCTTAGTTCTAAAAAGCAACCAAGTAAGTTGATGCCACCAATCAATAGTTGATGTAAACTATATCCAATATGACAAATATGATGCCACCAATCATTTTTTTGTGGCCTTCAAACCTTAGTTAAAATCAAGGGACTTGTCAAGTAAGTAAATGTAAAAAATTGGGAGTGATTTTAAATTTCCACGTAGGGTTTGGAGAAGCGTAAAGTTCAGGTGCTCAACTACTAGGTCCTCTCCCCTAGTCCTGTCATTTTTTATTTTTTTATTCAAACCTTTTTTCTATTCAAGGTGATGATGAGCTCCCTCATCTTCTCAACAATCCCCTCATTGAATAAATTGTACCAAGAATTCATTGTTAAAATATTTACATAGTATCATAACCATAATAAAGTTTTTTTTTTCATTACAGTGCTTTAGGAGCACAAAAACTACACAACCCACCACTTCCTTTTATATCGAAGTTGATAAGAGTTAGTTTCTAATTGAGCAATAAGTATTTTGGCTCTCCACAAAATACTTGCCCCCTATGTATGTTTTTTATTGATGATCATGTGTGCTTTTGAACTCCTCAACATAATATTTTCTCTTTCTCCCTGGCACTTTACCCTATATATGCTTGTGGAACTTATCCATAACAAAAGTATTTTATCTCTTTGTTATTTGTGGGGTGTATGCTTTCAACTAGATGTTCTATTTTGTTATTTTGCTTCATCCTTGTCATCTTTCTTTCACTCAAGATGTCTTTAATGGAAATGTGTGTGTGTAGACACATACATACATGCATGCATGCATGTATGTATGTATGTGTGTGTATGTGTGTGTACGTGCGTGTGTGTGTGTGTGTGTAAACACTTGTGTTATGTAGTAATTTACTCTATTAATAATCTTGGGTGTTGTATTTGTTCTTGTTACTACAAAATACATTTGGAAGTGGAAATAATAGTAATTGTTATGTTGGAGATTTGCCAGCAGGCCAGTACTGACTGTATGTTTGTCATTGATGATAACATATGGAAAGTAGCATATGTGGAAGTCTTATGCAGTAAGCTTTCAGTATATGTAGCATGGACATGATATCAGCATGATATCATGGGCGTAGAGGTTAACTATTAGTACAGACAGTCATATTGCAGCTGGTGTCAGCAGTGTTCCTGACAGAGTAACAGACAGTGTTTTGTGTATAGTTGTATGTACAGTTATCATGGAGCCTTGCGCGCTTGGATATATGTTGAAGACATGTTAGTGATGTTTCAGTTATGGATGCATAGTCTGTTGATGAGTAGAAGTAAAGTTATGCAATCGATATTCGCCAGCAGTAATTTCTTGTGTCTATTCAGAAGAGCCAACAAAGATTTTATTGGTTCTTGAGTTGCGCTTATCCTATGGGTATGCGCCCTTGGATTTAAGCTTAGAGAAGAGTTATTGATGTTCGGTTAAGAGCGCATGAGTTAATTCATCTTACATAGAAAGATCTAGTTGTTTTGGTAGAGCTGACAGTGTGTAGCGTGCGTCTTCAATTATCTTATTGGACATGTCCCAAAATGTGTTGCATGCATAGTAGAGCCGAAAAAATGTTTATTAGAGTTTGTTGTGGTTTCTCTAATATGATTTCAAGGTGGTTCTAACAAGCCGACTTGATTATATCATTTAGAGGAAAGATATTTATAGGCAGTCATTGGTGATTTTGAAGTGTGTTCATAGTTGATTAAGTAGAGCAGAGCAGAGTGTGCGAAGTATTGAGCCATCAGAAGAAGGTCTATGTGACCAAGTAAAGTACTTGTGCTATTCATTGGAACTGATCCAGACAGTAGGTTAAAGCGCAGCTCACCAAGATCCAGATATAGTGTGTATCTGTTATTCAGAAGGTTGTAGCCTTCGCCCCTTTGAGCAGTGAGCTCTCGAACAGTGCATCCTCTCCCCTAATAGGGACAATTATAAAAGACTCCTAACAAGGTCTGACCCTTGACCAGGTCTACTGTACTAAATATATTGTAAAGCAACTCATAATAGGGTTAAGGATCTTCTAACAAGGATCATAATACTCTAGTGCAGAATATTAGTGGGTGTCAATACTCACTAGGGTTTTTACCTATTTGGGTTTTCCCGTAACCAAAACATTGGTGTTGTGTTCATGTGTTCTTTCATTGTGGTTATGCTTTATGTTTAAGTTGTAATACCTCTCCTATAGTACTATGATTTGACTCTTTTCTATTATGATGGTTAGAACTATGCACTCATGTTTATGTTTCATGGAGGATTACATGTTCATCGGATGATATTTATATGTTCAGTTATAGTTACATTGATTATATGTTTATGAGATCCGAGAAGAATTTATTTTACATGATTTGGATACTAACCCTTATCACGATTGTATTATGGAACCATATGTCTGATGTGTTTTCATGACTCAAGACGGAGTCGTAGTTACTCACTCAGTGAGGCCCACACGATGTACCGATCCTAGTCATTTGTCTGCAAGTATTTGATCTATATATATGTACATGTATCTCTTCTTGGTGATGCAGGATGTGCAGGTACCGGGTATCATCTCCACCTGGCTTCACAGGTCTGAGCGATCCCTTAAATCCTCGATCGTTGTTGTTGTCATGGAGATATCACCAAGCCTTACAAAAGAAAACCTTTACCTTGATCATTCACCCTAGTGGGAAATGTTGGATCAGTTCGTGGTAGGGAGGTATTATGTGATTTATCAATTATTAGGATCTGGACCTTGTTCTTGCTTTTAGGGTATGCTCAATCTTGGTAGTAAGTTATCAAAGTGAGTCTTTGCTAGTCAAAGATTGTTATCGTAGTTTAGATTATCATGTTAGCTTTAAGGGTAAGTTGATATATGTACCTTTAATCATACGATTTTATAATTATAAAAAGGATACTCTTAACGTGAATAATCGGTCACTTATAATATATGTGTCATAAACATATGGGTGCACACATACGCTTATGAACACATATACGTATATTAAGATAGATATATATATATAAATAAATAAATATAATATATATATATATACTTAATTATATTGATAGAACTAATAATTGGCACTAGCCTAATAATTGTTTGATAAAATTAAATCAAGCATACATATATATATATCCCTATAATTGCTCGTAAATAGAAATTACAATCTTAACCTAATTGTAAAAAATAATAAAAGTAATTGCCTTTGGTTAAAAAAAACTAGCTAATTAGGAGGGAGTTGAACTCGAGACCTCCTAGAAGTTGGGTTAGTTAGATTCCAATTGTGCTATGTGTTTTCCTTGTAAGCCACCTAATCATTCTTGTTGTTATAGTTTGCCTTGGATGATATGTTAACTAAAATTAATTTAAAAAAAACTTTATTGATGTTTACGGGAAAGATGGTTTGGGAAGTTGGAGAAGTTTCTCCCGTAGAGAAACTCCTCCAACTACCATAGTTGGATATTAAATAATTTGGAAGGATGGATTTTGGGGAAAGAAGGATAGGAGGGCTGGACTTTGGAAGCTGGAAAGATTGTCTCGACAGCAGGAGAATTGGAGAAGAAGAGCAGACCCGGATTTCATCAACCAGACCCGTCAGATTTCCAAGTTGGATCCTGAGTCCGTTTGTTATTGATCATATGCTAATAAAGCCTGATGATATATTTATTTAATCTATGTTAATTATTAGGTGAAATGGATTATTTTATTCTACAGAAACATCTTAGGATCAAAAATATATATATTACTTCATATAGTATTTTACGTTTTGAAAAATAAAATCCTATTATTTTATTGTAAATAAAATAGCGATGTTAGTTAAACTTTATACGGGTAAAAAAATAATATATATTTATCATATATATATATATATATATATATACATATTTATATAGATTAAGTTAAAATAAAGAATAAATGATATTTTAAAAAAATGATATTGTTTTGAAAAGATTTTATTTTCTTTGAAATTTACTAAGTAAAAATTTAAATACCATTTTGAAGTATTAAAAAAAAAATTTAAAAAAATGAATGATGAAAGGCTGCACGGTAACCTAAGGTACTGTCGATAGGCGGTACACCTGCCGGCGGCACCTTAGGGTGCCGACCGACAGTGACCACACTGCCGGCGGTACCCACGGGTACCGTTCGGCAGTGCAGCCACTGCCGGCGGCACAGGGACTGCCCGAGTTTGGAAGGAAAGGGAGATAAAATAAATCAATTTTTCATGCGATATAATTTATATTTTAACATTATATTATATATATAATATGTTTAATATTATATATATAATATAATTTATATTTAATTTAAAATAATTTCATGTGGTATAATTTATGTATTGTTGACCTTATATTATATATATAATATGTTTAATATTATATATATAATATAAATTATATTATTTAATTAAAAAAAATTGTATTATATTATACATATAATATAAGAAATATTATATGTATAATAGGATATATATTTTGTAATATGGGATTTAGTTAATTTTGATATATTAAATATATATATATATAATATACATAATATTATATATATATATATATATATAATATAATACATGAACTTTTTAAGACATCTAAGAGGCATTTGATTTCAATAAGTAAATTTTTAATAAATGTAATATATTAGGATAATATATCTTAGACGAGATAAAGTCAGGAACTAAAAGACATCTAAATTTAATGATCAATCATATAAATCTCATTTGCAAATATAAGGGTTCTCATTTTCATATTTGGATAAAGGTCAGGAGGGGTTAAAAAAAAAAAAACTGAAAACAAAACCTTTCCTTTCCGACTTGCTTATGATCAAACCTAGCCAAACTTTAGATTCTTATAAACATCCAAGTGTAGATTTGAAAATTGTGAAATGATCGTTGAGATAGACATGTCAATAGGCTATTATGGGTATGTTGTGAACCAGATGGGAATGGGTTAGGGTTAGGAAACCTAGGACCCTGAGTGAATGGCTCTCAATGCGGGGCCGGGGGCCTAAAGTGGCTAGAACCAGGATAACCGACTGATGAGTTAATTAACAAGTGATAACTTAATAAATTTAAGGGAATGGGTATTAAAACATTAAAAAGATTAATTTGTGCCTCGCCCATGCCATGAGCGCTAGGATAGGCTATGGATGGGAGTGGGAGAAGGTACCTAAGTATAGGTACGATCGAATGGCGCTTGTCTGTATGAAAGGCATTCGATCCCGCATGTGCCTACTTGGGGGCCGGGGCCCGGAGTGGCTAGTACCAGGACAACCCAAGGTGTGAGGGCTATGCGATGACACTCACTTAGGTAGTTTCTAGAGTTTTCTACCCAAGCCTTAGAACCCTAGTTGAAAAGAACTATACTTGTGGGAAATATTACTCAACCCTAGGTGTAACCTAATAAGTTCCTTCTTTTGTGGGCCTGGTGTTTATCTCCTAGCACGGGGGAGTGGATCCTTTTGGGTATCCACGTGGTTGGGTGGAAAAATCTTTCTATCGAGGTATTCTATGCAGATGTAAATAATTAAAGATCCATGCTTGTCTATGCACCTGTTGAAGAATGAAGACTTGTACTTATTTTATTATGATGTAAACTTTATGTATTCTCCCATGAGGAGTTTGAATGTAATGTAATTTCAAGATAATGTAATAATGGGTAGATATAGGAAAAGGGTTATATGGGATGTTTATTTTCATATACAAATGTATGTTGAAAAGATGTAATTATGTAATATTTCAAGTTATGTAAAATGTAGAGCATCAATTGTTGTATTATTGCAATATGTTAAGTTTGATGGATGAAGTTTGATTATAGTAATTGATCTCTAAAATTTTTAAATGGAAATCAAAAGTGAATGTGTTTAGGTGTTTTTTCTAATAAGGAATATTAGATGGAATTTATATGGGTAGTAAAGGTGGCTAAAAAAAAAAATTATTTATCAGCCTTAAATAAATCATACAAATAAAATTAAGGGAACCTTGGAAAAAAGTTAGAATAAGTTTTGTTTATTTGTAATTCTTAAAAGTTCAAAATTTTTCATAAAACTCTACTTAGGTTTTTCTTTTACAAAGTAAACCTTTGTGCTTTTCCCTGGTTCCCTTGCGGGGTGTGACATAAGTATACTTAATTGGATAAAGAATTGAATCTTGTAGATAATTGATTCACCCCCCCCCCCCCCCCCCACCCCCCCCCCCTCAGTTATCTCTTGGGGCTATTCCTAACATGTTATTTATTGTTAACCTTTATTTTTACAATATTCTTTAAAATTTTCCTACAATAATTACTTTTGAAACCACTTGTTACCTAAAAGTGAGTGCACTTTCATTTGCTAGGTTTGAATATTTAACAAAATTAGATAAATATCTTATAAATCCTAGAAACCCATGTGTCAACATCATGCTAAAATATAATTACTAAGTAGTGGATAATATATTATAAGGTTAAAAGTATGTTTTATTTATTTGGACAAGTTTAATTGATCTATCAATTTCTAATATAAATTTGCATGTCAAAAACACTTCCAAGCGGGATGAGGAGCCAAACTTGATACCTAAATTGGAGGAGATCAAGTGAAGAATGGAAAGCAAGGAAATTGAGTGTTGCTAGATGTGGAGAGACTAAGGAATTTGTTCTTCAAGCTCAATCTCAATAACCGCTCTATATGTAAAATTAAGATCAAGAAATTAAAGGACTAAGTCACTCTGTAAGGTGACTTTGATGATGCAACTTATGTCAGAAGTATTATAAAAGTTGAAATAAATGTATTAATCATGAATACCACTACTAAAGATAAATCTATCTTCTAATTAATTGCCATAATCACTTCAATAAAATATGGATAATTAGTATAATTAAATTTTTAGCCTTGAATCAATAAATGAGTAAGATTTGTGGATAATTAGTAGAATGCAATGGTGATCACCATGAAATTTCACTCATGCACTAGGCTATCATAAGTAAATTTTATAACTTATGGCCAAGCTTGAAAAGTATACATGAATGGGCATGGAAGAAACTAACTAACACTCAAATTGATTTGTTGCCCCTACACTAAGTGATTTTAAATTACTGTTGCAAAAAAACAAAGAGATAAGAGTCTAGGCCACAAGATAAGGTACTTTTTGTATTTAAAACCCTAATACCCTTCTTTTGATCCTAAGATAGACTCGGCCTCAATCTCGATGTTGGGTTCACTTCCCTTAGCTTTTGTTGGAACATTGGCAAGACTTTGGGTTGAAATGGTAGGCAATCGGTTTTGTAAAATTTTGCATGCTTCAAAAGGTACTAAAGATGTAGACAAGTTATAGATTTTTTGCGAAGAGATGTGTATTTCCAAATCAAAGATGTAGTTGGCATATCACCTTTACAATCATATATCATTTACATAATAAAATGTAAATAGATGCAAACACCATGCATACCCACATGATCCAAATAAGGGTCTTGCAAATATTGTCTACCAAATAATAAAAATGCAACAAGAAAGGAAATACAAGGCACATGTTGTGCCCCTAAGCTAACATTGAAAGTAGAAGGGAGATGATGTGGAACATTCTCTTTAGTAAGTAGTGGCTCTCAAAAAACTTCAAGTGGATATGCCTGCTTCAACTTCTCTACTCCTGTCAATCTAAAGTGATATTTATTTTGTCATTTGAGAGTTATAAATTATTTCAAGAAAAGAAAAGTCTTCATTTGAAGGACCCCTTTGAATGAAGGCATTATTTTATTAAAAAAAACTAAATAGGCCTTCGAACGAAGGCTACATGGGAGTACCCTTCGTTTGAAGGGGGTGCTTCAAACAAAGGCTTTACCTTTGAATGAAGGTTAAAAAATACCTTTCTTAAAAGGTGTTTGCCATGATTTTTTTTGCCACCAAAAATTTGTAATCATCCACCAATTTGTAACCTATTATTGTGGGTTCACCCTACCTTTGATAGGGATGCCAATTTTTTAAGTTATTTTTGGAGGAATTTCTAGAAGAAGATGGGGACCAATTTATAGGGCAATAATACATATCACCCTCAAATAGATAGATGAATAGAGGTAGTTAATTATTAAACCTATTAAGGTGCATTGTTGAAGATGAGCCCAAATAGTGGGACTTGGCTTTACCCCAAGTAGACTTTTGTTTATAATATTTAGTGACTAGATCGATACATAAATCACCATTTAAGTGATTTATGGTAAGAATCCTAAGGGTTTTCTAGATGTGGTGCAACTAACAAATATCTAGATAGAATTGGTGATGATGGAAAAGCATTATGTAACATCTTCAAAAATTATAAAATGAAGTGAAATAAAAGTTGCAAGAAAGTAATGAGAGGTACAAAACTATAACAAGTGTTCAAAGAATGTGATTTAGTTATGGTTTAAATGATAGGAGAGAGGTTTCCTACATGGACATATGAAAAATTAAAGTACAATAAAATTGTTACTTGCTAGGTTATAAAAAATTTAATGACAATGCTTATGAGGTAGATTTACCAACTAATTTGGATGTTTATGTTTCAAGATGTACACCCTTGGTCTCCTTGTGATGTGCAACATGATGCTTGGGTTTGTGACATGGATTAATTGTCTCTCATGTTTTATAAGTCAAATAGTTGTATCAAGCATTAACAAGTCAATCTTTTGGTGCAACAGCAACCAGCAATTGGTATTAGAGCCTAGGTCACGGGTTTGAACCTCGTGCTTGCAAGGTGTGTAGCCTTGGTCTCCTTGTGATGTGCAAAATGGTGCTTGGGTTCACGAAATGGATTAACCACCGCATGTGTTCTATAATTCATGTGGTTGTAACAAGTGTTAATAGGGCGATCATTTGGTACAATGACAACCAACAATTTCCTCTAGGTTTAATGTTGAAGATGAATTTAATTGGCACCAAATGATTTTGACTAGGAAAAGGGAAAAAAATGCACATATTCTTGATAAGAAGACCATTCACACTTCACAAGGGAAGTATAATAAATATTTAGTATAGTGGGAAGAATTAGCACTAGCATAAATTACATGGATTCCAAATGGGACTTGAAGAATCTAGATTAGGATAAGTGGTAATATTTTAAGGATATAAACTTATAGGAGATTTCTTCTTTTCAACTATAGGAGAATGATGTAAGGAATTCTGAAGGTCATAACTTTTGACTTGGTTGTCTGATTGAGCCAAAAATTTTACATGAGAAGCATATCAAAGAGTTCAAGAGAAGCCAATCAAATTTATTGGAATGGATTGAATATTGATAATTTAAAAGGGTCAAATTCCTCCATATGAGGCCTCAAACTAGGCTTTTAAATTTTTTTTAGATTATCCAAAGTTGTACTTCTCAGATATCTTTTACTTCCTACATGTAATTAGTATTTTGAGATAACAAATACGGTCACTCTTGTTTTATTTCAATAATTTGTAACTTTCACAGCCATGCAAGAAAGCGTAAAATATTACTAAAAATGACAAATCAAACATCTTCTAAAAATTTGCCAAACAAATTGAATTGTAGCTATAATTTGTTTACTTTTAGTTGTAGTAGTAGAATTAAAGGAGAATAATGAAGGATAGTTAATATGATTTCCTAATTTTCTTATGTTTCTTTTTTTTATATAATTAATGGTGAAAGTTTCATTGTGAATTGGCTATATCATGGTTTCCATGAAATCTACCTTTAATATATATTTTGTATTTTCCTCTTTTCAAATATTACCTCAAGAAAACCCTTTGGAAGGACGTTGAGGATACTCTTGGTTTTCAAGTATGTATGCACCCATCTATTTAACTCTACCATTGTGAATTTTCTCTTGTAGAACTTACCAATGACCACTTGATCTTCTTCAATTCATGTAGTACTATAAATCATAATCCTTTACAATTTCACTATTTATATGAGCCCCTATTTTAGTGTCTTTTCTCATAGATCATTGTAACCATATTTAGGCCCTATGTTACCCTTCAATCTAATTGTTTTAAACCTACAACTTAATTATTTCCATATGTTAATTTCTTTGAACTAGGTCTTGTATTTTAGATCTTAACACATTGCCACCCATTTTATCAGTGTATTTTTTAAT